>JAHDVE020005482.1:0-131452 GCA_022606495.2 Halesus radiatus
TTTCCATTAAAGGTTTAAACCCTTCCCTTAAGGTGCTAGAAATACCTCAAACTCCGGTGCTGTAAACTCGCACAATGCATGATTTGTGGATTATATTATATTTACATGGCTGCATTACTAAATAATAACACTCGCGTACTGTACTGATAAAAAGTTAAACATTAAAAGGCTAATTTGGACGTAATAAATTAACTCTTAATTTGACAACCTGTTATAATAAAATACTGTAATTTAAGTTAAGTCTAAAATTCTCCATTGTATAGCGTATAGGTTAATATGTCATCACACGACACGATGGGAGGGTGTTAAATGAAAAACACGATGTAAATCAGTTGTAATAGAGCAGGTGTCTCCAACACCTGTTATATTCAAGTTCTTCACTATTCAAGGTCACGAAGTTCCCACAACCCCTAGAGCTGTTTGGGTGGGTACCCACTGAGTAGATAAACCGACAGAAGTGACTTGTGGGCGTGCCTGCGCGCAATAAGAAACGTTAATTTTCATTACTTCTGACAAGGGTTCGAAAATATCGTAATATTTATATAAATAGCAAAATATCGGAAATAAGGAAATAGACCATAAAAATATGTTACAGTTTAAATAAGTATGACAAGTATCTGTCTAGAACTGTTGTTGTTGCATGAACAGTTAATAATTGCTCATAAAAGTGAAATCAAGTAGTTTTTTTCTAATGGTCAACAGTTGCCATAAATTGTCAAATATTCAAAATGATATCCAAATATACAACAACGCAACTTGTCATTGCCTTAAAAAATATCTCTTAAAAACAAAGACGCCTATTAATTCATAAAAGAAGTCAAATTATGGCTGAATGATAAAGAAGTTGAAACTTTACTTCTACAAAATCTTTGTTATTTCTTTCTGCTTACTTTAACTATAACTTCAACATTTACTAAATATAAACAAAAAAATCTGCTTACTTATACTATAACTCTAAAATTTCCATTACTTTTGTTAGGTTCTGAAATGATAATGTGTTTGGTTCCTACCTTTATTGCTATTTATCCACCCCTTACCTTCCTAAACCAAACACAACGTTTTGAAAAATGGAACACAGTGATCCGACCGTAATTGCATGGAATTCTCTCTTGTTCGGAGAAGGTAAAAAACTACTTTCGAGGATCATGTTCGTTCTTGACTTCATTCGGTAAGTGTTTGGTTTTCCTTGACCTTTTAAACCTTTGAACTCACAATATCAACCAAAACAATCATTATTATTGTCGTCGTTATTTACAGTTCATGACAGTTTTACACGCGAAACCCCACAATAAAAAAATCTGCTTATACAACAATTCTAAATTTTCTGTTAAATATTGTACTTTCTCGCTGACACTAATAATTAAAATAATTAATATTTTAGTACTCATATTTACTTAAATTTCTCGTATTACTCACACACAGGCACCGCCTTTGTGGGTTCCCATTTTTTTCAATTATAAAAATTGTAAAAAAAAATTTAAAAATTTAAAAAACGCTAAAGAAATATAAATATACATATACATACTGTTATTATTACATTATATTTAATTTTAGCAAATGGACAGAAATTTCACTGCTCAGCTATACACCCCGGAGTCCAGAGTATTGCTGGTTTTCTGCAGTGCCTCTAGAAATCAAGTAAACTTAAATATCTTACTTAAAATCTCTACACTTAATTCAAAAAAATATAACTTATATAGATATATCCTTCGACCCTGCTCCTGGTATAATTAGACGAACTTTTACAAACACCGAAAAATTTTCCTCAACCGATAATCAATAATTTTGTTAGCTTCTTTCAGGCTTAGGAGTCGAATAGTATCATCAAAATTTAAGACATTCAATTTGTTTCATTTTTTGCCATTTTATATGGGTCATTTCGACTCCCAGGTTTCAGAAAAACCGGTTAAATTGATATTCTGTTCAAGAATGATTCGTTACAATATTGATTCACCTTTTTTTGTTGCAACTCATCCAGTTGAACATTCCGTGGCGTAGACTCAGAAATAATGAATTGCTTTTCCCCAATCAACATTCTACTAATTATCGGCACCATGCTCCACTGTCCAGAATGTAGAGACTTCTTAACTCTAGCCAGAGCCTTGAAATTTTTGAAACCAGACTTTACGAAAATAAGCTTCGAAGAATATCATTTAATTTGTGTAAAATCATAGACTCTACCAAAGCCTTGTTCAGGCTTTGACTTGAATGTTCTCTCAAATGTATATTTTTGTCATTGCTTCTGAATTTCGTTAGCTTCTTTGAGGCTTAGGAGTCGAATGGTCTCATTAAAATTTAAAACATTAATTTTATTTCCTTTTTTGCCATTTCATATGAGTCATTTCGACTCTTGGGTCTTAGACAAACCGATTAAATTGATATTCTGTTCAAGAATGATTCATTAGATTATCGACTCACCTTTTTTTGTTGCAACTCATCCAGTTCAACATTCAATGCCGTAGACTCAGAAACGATGATTTACTTTTCCTCAATTACTAATTATCGGTAACATTCTCCATTATCCACTGTCTGGAATCTCGAAACTTTTTAACTCTAGCCAGCGCCTTGAAATTTTTGGCATCAGTCTAAATGATTTTTGTCCTTGACTTTCCCAAAACCTTGTTCATGCTTTTACTTGAATGTTCTCTCAAATGTATATTTTAGTCAATGCTTTATTCATGTATTATGCATGTGCTGTTCTCTTTTTGTAGCTCTTATTTATCTCATTTATTGTTGTGATCTGTCAATAAAAAAAAAATATTAAAAAAGATTTTCGATCTTTAAATTTCGCCCGAAGTAAATGAAAATTTACGTCATTTCGGGCACGTAGACTCTCCCACAATATACTCATATCGGTTTATCTCTTTAGTGGGTATATATCACACTTCTACTTGTTTTTTGTTCAGCGTTGAATAGAACCATAATAGTTTTAGTTCAATCTATGATTGGAATCTATCAGACGATCATAGCTATGCGTGGAAGCACCTAAAGGTGGGTAAAAGTTTGATTAAATAGATGATTGCATTTTTGATCGCACCGTTTGATATCTCCGAGAAAATGTCATAAATCGACAAGCTGAGTGGTGTAGAGGTTAATGCAGATACTTTGGATCCGTAAGATGCGTTACGATAATAATAAAAATTATCGTGGAAATAATGGCATCCCTATATATTTATTTATTATATTATATTATATACGCCCTATATGGGCTTTTACATATTTTGTTAATTACAATTGTCACACAGGTGCAAAACACATCACAGTCGGTACATAGATAAAATAGATAGCCTTCATGAAGTACAACAACTAAATATTTCATTTGTCTCACCAACAAATACAGGAATAACATAGTGTAAGTACCATTCCAAGTAATTAGCTACAGAGGTGAATATTCAAAACATACCTCACATTCACTGATACTTATACTCTTATATTTTTGAATGACTCAGTCCTGAAATCATAGTTACAATTGAAAAAATTTAGATCGAGTAGTTCTAGTTGGAATATTAAATTAGAAAATGTTGCGTGTTATTAAACGAAACGTGATTCGCGCTCACAGATGGAGCAATTAGAAAATGTTGCGTGTTATTAAACGAAACGTGATTCGCGCTCACAGATGGAGCAAAATAAAATATTTTGTCATTTTTTCAATGCTTTTTGAGCCTACACCAAACATTTCTAAACTCTGCTTGCCAAGCGATTTTTATGCATATTAACAATGTTCATGGAGACATGAAACACATAGCTTGTAGTTATATTTTTGGCTTGTATATTCCTCTCAAATTTTTTTACTTAAAGTTCCGTTTCACAGTGTTCTGTTTCATCATGGTTTGTTTTTTCATGTTCTGTTTTATCATGTTTGTTTTGTCATGTTCTGTTTTGTCATATTTGTCTTGATATGTTCTGTTTTGTCATGTTCTGTTTTGAAATATTCTATTTTGTCATGTTCTGTTTTGTCTTGTTCTGTTTTGGCATTGCCTGATTTGTCTTGTTCTGTTTTGTATTATTTTGTCAAGTTCTGTTTTGTCATGTTCTGTTTTATAATGTTCTGTTTTGTCATGTTCGGTTTTGTCATGTTCTGTTTTATAATGTTCTGTTTTGTAATGTTCTGGTCTGTCATGTTCTGGTCTGTCATGTTCTGTTTTGTCATATTCTGTTTTGTCATGTTCTGTTGTGTCATGTTCTGTTTTGTCATGTTCTGTTTTATTATCGAACAATTTTTTTTTCTTTATCCACCCGAATTTTGAAGCCTCAATCTTTATTTACAGAGCTAAGGATTTTACGCCACAGAGGTCGCCGTGAACAAAACGTAACTCATAAATAATTTCTCACTATTTCCGGAGCTCCAATGACAGAAATAGCCACACGAATAGTTCCAATAAAAAATAAACTCCAAATATTATAATACAGGGTTACTCAAAACGATGGACTCAATTTCGTACCGATATATTTCTAGGATTTATAATCTATTTATGATTGATTTACATAGCAACTGAAAGAGGAGGTCTGAAAGTTTCGAATCCCACCGCTAGATCGCTCACAATTGCTTGCACCGCCAAGCAGCCATTTCCCCCCAGTTAAACTCAATTTCGTACTTCTACCCTGATACGCGCGGTCGGCCCGGACTTTATCCTTAACATAGACATCCAGTTTGATCAAATTGGTGATACCGAGCACAAATGCTCTTTCTAGCTGTAGGTTCAATGTTAAAAATGAAGACGAAAGGTACGCTGCTCTACAGTGGCATACTCGATTTTACAGAATTTACGAGAACAGAAAACCTTGTGCTGCATAGTAGCAATTTTACTCGCGATGTAATACAACTGTGGTGAAATGGCTGCTTGGTAGTTTGCGCAACTATGAGCGATCTAACGGTGGAATTCAAAACTTTTGAACCTCCTCCTTCAATTTTTTATTTATTATTATTTATTTGGTTAACCAACAGTTACAATATTTATGAAGTATGGCAAATATGTACAACTGATCCAATAAAAGGTTTTCACTCAAGTGTTTTAATTATTCACTTACAAAAAAGGTACAAGTACATTTTTAATTTATTTAAATTAACTAGGTACATTGGTTATATCTATTCTAATATGAATATAATATGTCATACAGACGAAAAAAATAACAATTTTATTTACAATAAATATTAAAAATTGCGCTTTACGTACGAGTATTTCGTTAATTTTTACTTTCTTTATTAAATTTCAAAACATTTTCCTCTTATTTTATACTGGCCGGTATTGGAAGATCTTCATGGCTCTATATAATAATATTTTCTTTCGAAAGGGAAGTCATATTTCATTTCTTCTTCTCGTAGAGTGATGTTTATTAATTTCTCTCAAGAATTTTGAAATTAGTTTATCCTATGAGGAAAGGGATGGATAAGTCTGTGTAGAGTAATATGTATTGTGTGAATGTTATTTATTGATGTAATTTCTTCAAACGATTGGTATTCACTTTGTGGCGTCATTATTAATTAATGAATTAAATAATATACTTTGTTTTCACCACTTTATTAATATACAGATATCTACATAATTTTTTTATTATTTTTTATTAAAAAACCTTTGTAACTTTTTTCCACTTATTTATTTTCAACCGGACCGGTTTCACCCTATCACTGGCATCCTCAGACTGGTACAATGAATACTAAATCTATGGTATATATAGCATGGATATCGGGAGTGAGTTCCCTGCTTTTCTAATATTGTTTTTAATGTTTGAAATTTATTTTATTGCTGACGGTACTGTTTATTGTATTTTTAACAACTACTTTCGGGTTGGTTTATTACCCTCTGGAAGACGGATTACATTGTGTTTATTTACTGAATCTATGGGATTTTTAAAAATTATATAAAGTCATTCGTCAGCTTTTATTTGAACAGATGGTTCTTTGTAGTTTTGTTATTTCCTGTGATTTCCGTCTTGTTTGCTAAGATGAACTTTTATAGCAGAATCTACATGTTTGGAAGGCGATGCTTTTTTCATTAGGAGTATATAGAATACTAAAAATAATAATGTCAAGTTACAAATGATAAAAAATAGTACAAAAAATTGTAATTTTAATTTTTTTATCATTTGTCTATACTTGACATTATTATTTTTTAGTATTATATATATGTATTATATATTATAGGAGTATATAGAATACTAAAAATAATAATGTCAAGTTACAAATGATAAAAAATAGGACAAAAAATTGTAATTTTAATTTTTTTATCATTTGTCTATACTTGACATTATTATTTTTTAGTATTATATATATGTATTATATATTATAGGAGTATATAGAATACTAAAAATAATAATGTCAAGTTACAAATGATAAAAAATAGGACAAAAAATTGTAATTTTAATTTTTTTATCATTTGTCTATACTTGACATTATTATTTTTTAGTATTATATATACTCCTGATGATGAAAGCATCGCTTTCGAAACACGTAGATATTTGTATATTAACTAACTAACTAAAAATACAATTTTTTTATAAATTTAATGTAAATCAAATTTAATAATGTTATGAAGTTCTGCAAGTATTTTTAGTTTTTATTATTGTTTCGACGTTTAAGGCTATTTTCAAACTGCGGTGAATCCACATTGTGACCACTTACTTCTATGATTTTATTTACTCCCACCCCACGAATAAATAACATAAATAAGTCGTCACAGTGTGGATTAACCGCAATTTGAAAATGGCCTTGATAGCTTAAACAGCTGTCACAATAATAAAACTAAAAATACTCGTAGAACTTAATAATAACATTGTTAAATTACATCTACATTATATTAATAAAAAAATGAATGAACATGTGATGGCCCGAGTTAAATAAGTCGAACTCACTGTAAGAAGTGTTAAAAATGTGTGAAGCGTGGTGAATAAACGTGTTTGGTTTGAGTTAGTATTGCATTGAGGGAGGCTTTGTTTGTGGTTTTGTCTAGTTTGATTATTAATAACATAAAAAAAAACATAATTCAGAAAATATAGCGGTACGAAATTGAGTCCATTTGAATAACCCTGTATTGTTATGTGGACCAGCTGATATTGGAATCGAACCCTCGCGAGTTGAAAGCCCATTACTCTGGTCGTATGTGATTTACGACAGTAAACAGTTCAACCATATTATTACAATATTTATAACCAGATCAGCTGTTTGATAGACTTATTGATTACTTATTTAATAAATACGCTGACGTAATATTTTGAACCCATTTTAATATCGGCTTTTCGGCGGGTAGGAAAAGTCAAATATCTGGTACTCGTCATTACTAGTAAGTTGATGGATGACGATGATACTGAGAAACTGTTGAGCCGAAAATTTGACTCAAAACTGTTCAAATTCACAAATACGATCTTCCCAACGAAACTCTTGATCAAGTTTACGATCAGTTTAGGTTATCAATTATATTATAATTTAGGAAATAGTTATAAAGAGTGTCAACAGGGTGAACAAATGTCAGTGAAATGTCAAACGTTATTATTGGTTCGTGATCTATTTATCGCTTTTCAAATATTGAATGACAAAGGTTTATTTCCATTTTCGAATATCAAACTGAAGAGAAACTAAAATCTTTTACTTATTATAAGCAACGTTTTGTCTTGTTTTCACTCATCGAGAAACGCCAAATTTCAAATGTACGAAACGAACAATGTGCTTTGCGGCATTATCAAAAGTCAAGCTAACCCTTTTCTTTCAATATATCTTTAACATACACGTCTGTGAAGTATGAAATGTTGGTTTATGTATTAGTTTTTAAAACAAATGATACGTATTCATAATAAATATAATATTAACTCATCTATGTTCATTTTATATTGAAAGTTTTTACTTTGATGTCAGTTTACTGTTTTAAAAGTGGCAGCTACTATTTTATCATGTATGAAAGTGGGCGGGCACTATTTCACAGTGGGCGGGCATCTCCATAGACAATTTAGGATCAAAATGCTTGGAAACACGCAAACAGAGCGAATACTCAACAAAACACTTGGCTGATCGGTGACTCGGATTGATCATTCGAAAAGTTCCGATGAACGGCCGTCAGTGTAAAGTCAAACATGCTCAGTAAAAGGTTTTGGCTTTGCAGTCCATTTGTGAAAATAACGTTATTTCTTGCGTTCTGTAAACTTTATACGCGCGAGCTTTGGGCGAACTTCAAGAAGGGTAGCCTGGAAAAAATACAGTGCAACGAAGCCTCCGCGCGATATTCGGTCATTCCACCACTGCAGTGCGTTCCAACATGCTCACGGAGGGGCGAATTCCTGGCTTTGCAACCCTCATAAAAATCCGGGTGGCAAGATTTAGGGAGAGGGTAAAAAGCTTCGGAGATGTCCTCATCATTGAATCCCGCACAGGACCTTAATATTTGTATCTTACTTATTTTTTTTTCATAATTAAAAACATTAAACGATAGTGCGTTAATTTAGCGAGTAACAATCACCCCTTTGCGTCAAGATTTTCGCGATATTATCCAATCCATCCATAAAGTCCAAGATTTACAATCTTGGGCAGATCGACACCTTTCGAAGGCAAACAGCTATTATATCCAATGTTATTTGCCCTGTGTTTTATGTTGTACTAACTAACTAGCTAACCATCGCGCCGTTTCTCCGCAGGGGTAGGCAGAGAGGACGGACCGCCAAACAACTCGATTGGCATACACTTCTTGCTTCATTCACATTATCTTCTATTATCCCATGTCTTTCTCGGGCGTCCCCGGCTTCTTCCATTCACATTCGCGTCATATATTCTTCTTACACTCCTTTCTTCGTTCATTTGCTCTACATGGCCAAACCATCTAAGCGTCCTTTTCTTAATCTTACTCATTACGCTTACATCAGCTTTGCATTCTTTACGAATCTCAATATTTTTCACACGATCAAACATGGTTTTAACGCACATTCGCCTCACAGATCTCATTTCTACGGCATTTGACGGTCTTCATGGTCAAGGGGTAAAGCTTTCGACTACGAATCCGAAGGTCGCGGGTTCAAATCCCGGCGTGCGCAAGTAAATTTCATTTAATTAATTTGTGCTGTTACACAATTAATTAATATAAAAATAATATATGGTATATTTGCGCACGTTCCAGAGTGGAAGATACTCTCAGTATCGCCCTGGTGAAAGACCACCATTTTCAAATGAAACGTTGCTTGAAATGGCTTTAAGTCGTGTTTGGTGTCCAGATCTGAATATCCAGGTATTTCCCCACATTCCTCTTCCTCTTCTCCTTAACCTCAATACCTTCAGCCTAAAAACATTCCCGAATTGGGGATTTTACTTTCATCCTTCCTCTACCAATTCCACGCCTCACTGCCATCCATCAGGGTTGGTATCAGAACGCATCTTTGGACAACTTTTTGTTAGCGCTAACCGCGTTCAGTCCTCCGGTAATGGAGTTTCCTGCATTCACCCTTCTTTCAATATCCCTATTAGTCTGTTATACTGTATTCTGTATCATTATGTTATATGTATTATAGCGGTAGTGACGCGTGTTGGTCGCTGGTTGCCAGTGGCCAGTGGCCGGAGCCGGCAGCTCTGCTGACATCCGGTACACTTCCTCAGCCCTGAGGTCGCGACCTCCTTAAAGGAATAGCTACCTATAGTAAATCTATTCCAAAGCGGGTCGTGGATTATGTTACTGTGGAGTACAACGAAAAAACATGTTTTTTTTAAAGATATTTATTTTTCCATTCCAATAACAAACTGTGTATTTATAAAAAAAAAACAAACCTGTTTTTTAAAAACAATTAATCACATTTTAGATAAAGAACAACTAATTAAAATTTATTACGCCTTAGGCCAATCTCATTTCCAATATGGTCTTACCCGATAGGGAAGTTCACGCGGTTCCACTATAAAACCAGTTATCATAGCTCAAAAAGCAATTTTGAAAATTATTCTTAGAGTTCCCATCAGAACTCCTACGGAGTATGTTGTTAATGTTCTGAATTTAATGTCTCTGGAACAATTATTTTTAAAAGATATTTTTATTTATGCATTCAAAAACCAGGATAACTTTGCACATACAAACTCGGGTCGATTCACAAGATCCTCATTACAACTTACATTCTACCAACTTACGACTAAAACAAGTTTTGGACAAAGAAATTTTTGCAATATTTCTCTGCAAAAGTATTTAACATTTTCCCTCTAGCAATAAAAAATCATTACAAAATTAACGGACGTCAAAAGAAGTATGAAGTTATGGATTATGGACACGGGAAGGAAGAATATAGATATGATGTCGCAACCGAACAAAGTTTAACAGTTACGCTATGTTTTCTCATAGATTTTAACATTTTTATTAGTTTATTGCAATTATTATACACAGTGGTAGATACTTTCAGTAACGCCCCTTGTGAAAGATTACCATTCAGCATCGAATCGTTGTTTGAAATGACATTAGCTGTGTTTGGTGACGAGATCTGTATTACCGGATACTTCTCAAACTTCCTCTTCTCCACTTAATTCTCACAACACAGCTCAATAAAATAAAGATGCCAGTCCCGCTGGTTCCGGGCAATTAGTATGAAATTTGAACAATTTTCTGTCCGGTTTGTACAATCTACGAACCCAAAATCAGTATCGTAATTATCACACAATAGTTTTTTTATTAAATTTTTCTAAATCAAATTTAATAATGTTATTATTAAGTTCTCCAAGTATTTCTAGTTTTTATTATTGTGACAGCTGTTTCGGCGTTCAAGGCCATTTTTAAACTGCGGTTAATCCACATTATGACGACTTATTTATATGCTTTTATTCACCCCCACCACATTCTAATTTGTGCGGGTTATATATAAATCAATTAAGAAAACATTGTCATTTAAATACGGGGAAACACACTATAAATGTAAAAACCTCAGAGAATAAAGAATTTTTTTTTAACTAAATCTATTTTTCTGATAATAAATCATTATTTTATTATTATATGTAACATAAAAACAGTTAAAAATTCCATAAGATTTTTTCAAACAAATCTATTGAACAGTAATCAATGTACGTAACACATCCTCTGTAGTTGTACAATCCCCCCTTAGTTCCTGGGGTGGTTTAATTTGTAGTAATTCACCACAAAAAGGTTTGATTTAATATGCATTTATTAGGGGCAAGTGCTGTTGTTTTTAATGGTCCTTCAATGACCCTGTTTAAAAAATAAAATCTTAGTTCATAATGCGTGGCAATCATTATTTTAATTACAAGCATATTTGATCATTGTAGAAAATAATATTAACATAACCTAAAAGAAAGATGAAAACAGAAAAAAAGACAGAAAATAAAAAGATTTCAGTCGCATCTGGGACTCGAACCCGGGACCTCTGTCTATCTCTGTCTATCTATGGGCAGCCGCTTAACAAAATTATCTAATGAGACCAGTTCAATTTGTGTCATCTTCATCGATATCATATCTCGAATTCAAGATTTGTCAATATTATTCTCCATTTTTCAGAATAATATTATAATTACAATATATTTCATTACATTAAAAAATATATATTAGATAAACAAACAAAATATTTACATGAAAATCATCATACATAATATATCATATTGTAACAGTGCGTTTTACTTGCTTTTGATTGAAATAAAATATTGGTTCTGTAAAGCAATGTTTCATTATATAGAGCATGATTGGGTAACGAAAGTTACTTTAACAATATTTAAGGCAATTATTGAATTGGACTATTTAAAGGTGTGTACTTATCTCCAAGATAAATTGGTAAATAGTTAATTATCAAAATGAGGGCTGAAGGTAAAATATATTAATTTGATTATATAATGAAAGATAGTATCTAAATTTAGATGGGCGCCACGTTATGTAAAATAACGAATTTAAGATGAGCAACCGAACTATAACCGAATATTACATATTGATGTGAAGGTCTTCTTTAAATGTCCATGGTTGTTGTGCTGTGGTACAGCCTGTGCCGTGGTGCTATCGAACGAAGACTGAACTTAGCCCCTTAGAGATCTTTGCGGTTATCGTGACCGTCTTCTTCTTCTTTTAATAAGGATGTTAATTTTGAGATTCGTAAAGAATGCAAGGCTGATGTAAGCGTAGTGAGCAAGATCAAGAAAGGGACGCTAGATGGTTTGGGCATGTAGAGCGAATGAACGAAGAGAGGAGTGTAAGGAGAATATATGACGCGAATGTGAATGGAAGAAGAAGCCGGGGACGTCCGAGGAAGACATGGCACGATCAAGTGAATCAAGTATTTGAGTCAGGCCATGTCAGAAGTCGGAATAACAGAAGAGAATGGATGAGACGCTGTACGAAAGTGAATGAAGCAAGAAGTGTATGCCAAGATCGAGTTCTTTAGCGGTCCGTCCTCTCTGCCTACCCCTGCGGGGAAACGGCGTGATGGTTAGTTTGTTGGTAAGTTATTTTTTTTTTAACTTTAACTTAAATCAAATTTAATAATATTATTATTGAGGCCGAATAGAGAATTTGAATTATTTCCTAAATAAATCGGTTTTACCGATAATGAATCATTATTTTTAAAACCCGTCCAAATTAGAATTGGGTGGGAGTAAATAAAATCATACAAATAAGTCGCCACAGTGTGGATTAACCGCAGTTTTAAAATTTCCGTTAATGGCGAAACACGTCACAATAATAAAAAATAAAAATCCTGGCAGAACTTAATAACAACGTTATTAAATTTGATTTATAATGAATAAATTTTTTTTTTATTGGAATTCTGCGAATTAAACACAAAAACAATTAATAAGGATGTTCGTAATTTGTCTTATTATTATCCAAAAGCGGAGTGAGTAGAGCAAACCGTTATAATATATATATACACAATTGTGTGTAAACATATCCCCAATAAATGTGTTTACAACATGTGTGGTTTACACAATAAAGTTTATGAATTATTTGGTTAAAAATAACAATGTTTATTTACCTATATCACCGAAAATCGACGCGTGCAAAAACACAATCATGTAATAAGGATTTTGTTTGTTTGAACGATGGCCAAAGAAACGAAACAAAATGTTGAAGGCAAAATAATGTTACAATAAGGCTGCTCTCTGACGGTCCGGTGAAGAACGAACTTTTCACTCACTACTGGAGACACTGCGCAGAAAAGTCCCACAATGGACTGCGTTGCAAACCGTTACCTTACTTTAGCAAACTTGACTTTTCTGTGCAGTGTCTGCAGTAACGAGTGAAATGTTAATTCCTCACCGGACCGTCAAAGAGCAGCCTAAAGGTTAAAAAATTTTACTTGCTGTAAATTTTATTTAATTTGATTTATGAAGACATAAAAAATCATCAGCTATGGCTCTTTGTATTGAGATTTTAAATGTATTTATGGAATTTGAGAAAATTTCAGTGTTGTGATGTTTACTTAATTCATTGTTCAATCTTGACGTTTTTGGTATAAAATTATGATATCCCGCATTACTCAGGTGTACTCGTATGTCTGTTCAGAACAAATTAACATTTCTTGTACATCTGGGTCTAACGTTTAGTGTGATCTTGCTCACTAAGTTACTATCAACTAGATTATTAACAATTTTGAAAAACATAGTCAAAACAATTAATATTATCCTTTCGTGAAGGCTCTCAAAATATATTACATATCTATTAAACAAGCAGATATTTGAAGGCAATCATTTATTTTTGCCTTCTGATATTTTCTGTCTTAAGAACCAAAATTAATGTCTTATTTTTGTTTTTGTTGTCGAATAGACTGCGTCAATTTGCGATGTTTTTGTGAAAAATCTCCTCAAGGGCGCTGTACACAAATACTACTTGCTAGGGTTTATCTTATTATGTAAACATACTTACATACTTACCTGGTAGGGCACTCCTGATTAAAACTTAATTAAATTACAATGTTTTGGGCTGAGATGGGATGACTTTGCATGTGATATTTCAACATAAGTGTTAAGTTCTTTAGTCAAAAAACATAAATTCAAAGACATTCGTCACCTACAACATTAACAGGCGTATTTCATATTTAGCAAGTTTACAGGGGAGCCAAAAAAACTGTTTTTTTTTACAGGATTCCTACACATTTTATTGCATGTTCTTCTAATGGGGTAAAGGAAAATCCTTATTTTTTTTAAGGAAAGGCAATTATCCCCTGGTTACGAATAACCTAGCAGTATTTGAAAATCTCTTAAGTTAAATCACAGTAAGCGGAATATGTTGCTTGTGTCGTAATGGATGACTTATCCAGTCAAGGAATTTGAACACACAATGCCTGGGTGAGACCTAAACGCGATGCCAACTCAGCCACTGACTGGTCGAAACCACATTAGCGAAACATGTCGTAAAATTTATAGGTATCCTGTAAAAAAATACATTTTTTTGCTCTCCTGAAAATTTGCTAAATATGAGCTACGCCTGATGTGTTGTGTATTGTAAATTGACGTACCGTTCATCATATTCACATGAACAGCAACAGAAATACATTTGTATGTATTATTTCAACATAATAGTCAATCGGAATGACATGCATTAAGAGACATAAATTTGTTTGTGGTGAAGATATCAAGAGATATGTTATTTAGCAGCGCCATACCCCGTGTCATTCTGTGCTGAGCCAACACGTCTGTTTTGCCATGTGGTATGCATAGCAGCTCGTGGTGCAGCCCTGGCAAACAACTTAAAGCAATCCAGGAGGCATGGACTATCACATCAAATTATACATAATTTTGTATTCTGTTACTGCAAAGGCCCCACTCCTCGATTAGAGGCTTTAGTAGCGCGTCTTGGTGAACAAATCTTCATGCTGCATAAATTGCGGGTGCTCGGCGTATATGACCTGAGATATTTTTTTTTCAATTAGTTCCTTTCATCCCTATCTATATAAATAAATGTTTGCTGCGTGTCCTCGATTTTTTTCGAAAGTGACTAGACCGATTTCGCTGAAAATAGCACAGTTTGTTCTTATTAGTGCCGGGTAGGTTTAGAGAGTAGTATGAATGAAATACAATATGTAAAACTATTGCTATAACGTTTTAAAATTAGTTTGAAAAACATTGAACCCGCCATGTTGTATTGAGGTTAGCCCATAGATATACCACTCTGGTTAGCCACAGATTAAATATTCAAAAGAAGAAGGTTTGTTTCGGTAGAATATTTCAAAATGGAAAACACAAGTAGGATAAATTTTTGAAAAAAAAAATAAATGTTTGGAATAAAATAAAATTTTCAAATTAATGTTTCTATATTTCTAAATATTTTAAATTTGTTATATAGTATTCTAAATTGTTCATGTAGGTGACTCTGCTGCACATAAATTCTTTAAGTTATAGTCTTAATTTGCATTTATGTAGTATTTATATCTGTTATTTTCTCATTATATTAGGTTAGGACGGTTATGTGAGTTTTTGAGATGAACCTTCACAAAACTGTTCTATAAAAGTGAACTATTATTAGTTTTATTAAAATCGAACTGTTTATATTACGCGTTTTCAAACATAATAAAGCATAACCTTCGTCATAACATGTTTTGACAAATTTGCACCTAAAATATGACGGTGTCGTCATTGAATCCAATACAATGAATTGTGAAAGGTCTGGAACTGTTAACGACATCAATTACGCATCGTTAAATGGCTTCCCTTCAAAAGAAATGAGGAGCACTCTATCCTACTCTATTTCTTTTGCGTTAGTTCGAAACCCTTGCTGATTCCATTGACGGTATACTTAGAATCACGCCAGGTTTACAAAGGAATCGATTTCAAAAGTGTGGTAGTTTGCCACACGAGTTCCCAAACTTATTTGTCTCACCGCCCACTTTTATCCCCATCCCCCCCAGTCAGTGTTCGGCTATACTTTTTAATTTAAAATTCGGTATAAGAGTCCCAACTACTCTCAACTGTCGCAATATCTCATTAATAAAGTCAACGCGATACCAGTCAATTTCTGTACTAACAGACTAGTTGTTTTTGCACGAACGAAAGCTACTCTATGATGGTCTATCACCATGACTGAAATAGTAACAGATTTGAAAAAACGAAAGATACTCTGTGATGGTCTATCACCATGACTGAAATAGTATAGATTTTGTAACAGATTTGGCAAAAACGAAAGATACTCTGTGATGGTCTATCACCATGACTGAAATAGTATAGATTTTGTAACAGATTTGGCAAAAACGAAAGATACTCTGTGATGGTCTATCACCATGACTGAAATAGTATAGATTTTGTAACAGATTTGGCAAAAACGAAAGATACTCTCTGATGGTCTATCACCATGACTGAAATAGTATAGATTTTGTAAAAGATTTTCCAGAAATAAAAGCTACTCTATTATAGTCCGTCACAATGACTAAAATAGCATAAATTTTGTAACAGATGTTACACAAACAAAAACTACCCTATTACGTCTTCACCGTGACTGAAATGGTAAAGGTTTTGTAAATACGCGCTCGGAGGCGTTATCACCCACTTTGAGAACCACTGCTGTAGTCTACGCTATACAGTTACTCCCTGACCATTCAAGTGTGAATTACCCTCTACCTCTACCTCAGGCCATGAGGGTACACCCTTCATTAATTTCTATCCAGTATTAGCTACGTCATCACACATTCTGTATAATACGTCAGTCATAATCAACATTACTCATTGACCAAAATGAACTATGACAACATTCGACTAAATTGAAATATTTTCAAACTAAGACGATATAAGGTAGACTGGTTGGCAAAGTAAAGTCAACGCACGTTTTTAAGATCAGAAACACTTTGATTAAACCATTGTATTATACATATGAGTAAGTGTGTGATTGTTAATCATTTATTCATTTTTGTATCACGAAATTGGTAAAAGAAAATAAATTTTATTAGTATTTTTTTTCTTTTTGTTATTAGCGACTATATAAATTCTTCTTTGCGTCGCTTCCTCATTGCTGAGGATTTTGACCCCACTTAAATCTCCCTCTTGTACAAGGCTTTTCCATTCCTCGCGATTCTGCGCTGACACCTGCGATATTTGGTCTCTTTAACGCATCGGTGACCTTCCTCTGCTTCTCTTGCCTTCCACTTTGCCAGTGACCATAAGCTTCTCCAGGTTGGAGTTCTCGGTTTGGCAAGCGACATGTCCAAAGAATCTGAGGATACGCTGTAGGCAGAGAGTTGATAGTCTATTGTAGATGCCAATCTCTTCCAGAATGGATATATTTGAGCGCCTGACTGTCCATGGAATCCTGTGCATTTTCCTCCAGCACTGTAGGTAGTAAAATGGTATTTGATCCTTTGGTGTGTTTTCTTAGTCCTCCTCACTAGGGGTCCTGTGCTGAAGCGGACTAGATTTGTTTACTTTGATATCATCTAATTAGGTGCGTCTTCTATGTCGTTTTTAGTGCTGTTTATGGTTGTTTCATTGACCTCTTTCAGTCATACTTTAATTCTTGACTTGTATTCATTAAACTTCTCTATTAGTTTTGCATATGGGGAAGGATGTTGTGGAGTTTTGTTGCAAAAAATACATGTAGTTTGTCTGAAAGTGGTTTTATAATACGGAATGTTTTATATGTCATTTTGATTTGATCTAGTATCATGAATACGTGGTTTAGTGGGGGGTTCCGTATTTAAAAAAAAACATTTTGGCATTGACAAAACTTTTGAAAATTTCTGTCTGAGGCGTTCTTATGTTAGTTAGTTTGGTATATCAATTGTTTTTGTGTAATAATAACTTATTGAAGTTTCAAAACCTCATTTTAATATTTAATCATCAAAGAAGATAATATTAACATATCCTAGATCTAAATGAAACACAAAACCCGAAAAAACCGCAGTAAATAAAATGGTATCAGTCGCATAATTTTAAAATGGAGGATAATGTTGACAAGTCTTGAATTTGAGGTATGATATCGATGAAGATTGCTTTGAAATTGTCTCATTACCCTAGTCGGTGAAACGGTTGTCCCTGTAAGACAGAGGTCCTGGGTTCGAGTCCCAGATGCGACTGATACATTTTTATTTTATGTGGTTTTTTCGGTTTCGTGTTTCAGCTAGGAAGTGTTAATATTATCTTCTTCAATGATTAAATTGTTTTTGTGTTTAGTTCGTAGAACTCCATTTAACATTTTTTTAATATGAATACTGCACAAGAGTCCCAACTGCTCTCAACTGTATCTTCCACTCTGGAAAGTGCGCAAATATACTATATATTATTTTTAAATGAATTATTTGTGAAACAGCACAAATTAATTAAATAAAATTTACTTGCGCACGCCGGGATTTGAACCGGCGACCTTCGGATTCATAGTCAAGAGCCTTACTCCTCGACTATGGAGGCCGTCATTCATAAATATTACATTTTATTTTTTAATTCAGCAGGTGCAATAAACTTACGCATGCCATAAGAAAAATAACTTAAAAGTTATATTATCGATAAAACCTTAAATTCCGCCGGCAAATTACGATTATGGTCGTAAAGAAATATTTAGACGTGGTAAAAGTAATAATTCCGCTATTTATAGCTGGAATCATTAATGTACAATTGGTCTCTTCATGTCTACCAGCACCGCGCATTACAGAACAGTACAGTATAGACAACACAACATTAGTTGCCTACAATATATATGAACGTATTAATATCACAGCGTACGTAAGCGCAACGTGTCCGCACATGCACGGACTAGCACCGGCCGAGATTGTCGGCTAGAATATTTTGACGTGTTGGTGGCTGTTGGTCGCATCTACGCCTGCGCAGTTTGTATGAACACACACCGTTAGCACCGCTACCTTCGTTAGTTGGCGTCATTAGACGCAAATATTGATAAAATCGAGAACATGAATAACGATAAATGGATTGTTTTTGTTTTTTTGATTGCATAATATTAATTACATACAATGGTAACTTGTACCCGCTAAGCCACTGCAAGTAGCTTGTCAGCAGGAGTTTAGTTCAACATTATTATGTAATAAAACAATAAATAACAATCATCATACAAATGTAGTGCAATAATAGAACAATATAGGTGTGTGCATGTTGTGATCAATGTAGGAAAAATATTTAAAAAATATATATGAAAACAGCACGACAGTTTTGTTATAGAGATACTAGAGTCGAATTTCATAATATCGATTTACTGTTCAGGGAATTTAGGTTATAAAATAATAATAAATATGGAAATAGGATTATAAAATCCTCAAATATGTTATGGTGGACACTAACGCTCAGTTCAAAGTTCAGTTGACAGTCGTACTCGAGTCTGTGCTGTGTCTGTACTGTACTGTTCTGCTCTGAGCAGTGCCGGTAGATGTGAATACACCTTAAATCATACAATTTCTCTGATTCGTTTGGCAAGAAATTCGTACGTGTTCTCTGTGTCGGAAAATCCAAGAAATGCGAAAAATAAAACACTGAATCAACTCCAATGTCATAGTAATATTAGGGACTTGAAAATATCGCGTTGTTTTTGGTGAAATACGCGTTATTTTTGTAAAGAGCGGTAATATTTTTATTAACAAAAGTGGTGTTATATTGAAACAAAAGCGGTGTTATATTGAAACAAAAGCGGTGTTATATTGAAACAAAAGTGCTGTTATATTCCCTTTTTGGTATTTTACAGTAAAAGTGAAAAATATGTTTTTTAATAATTCAGATAATTAATTTTGTTTGGAAGTTTGACTAGCGTAAAACGGTTGTGTCGAAACCGGTAGCGAATTTAATAAATCAAAAATAGCAAAATTACATAGTAAATAAAACTTCCTAACAAAATGTCTAGAAATTGCTACCATATATAGTAAATGCCAAAAAAATACAAGAAACAGATAATTAATTGTTATTGTGTTTAATTCGTAGAAATCCATATATATATATATTTAATTTAACGTTAATCAATTTTAAATATCTTATTATTAAGTTCTGCAAGTATTTCAGTTTTTATTATTGTGACAGCTGTTTCGACGTTCAACGCCATTTCCAAACTGCGGTTAATCCACGTTGCGACGACTGATTTATATGATTTTATTTTCTCCCACCTCATTCTAATTTGGGCGGGTATTTAAAGTAATTATTTATTATCGGTAAAATCGATTTAATTAGAAAATAATTAAAATTCTGTATTCTGTGAGGTTATTAATTATTAAATTTAATTTACATTAAATTTAAAAGAATATATTAAAAAATAACAATGATAAAAAATAAAAAATAGAGAAACACGAAAGGGAAAAAATCACAGAAAATAAATAGGCAGTGGCATCTGGGAATCGAACCCAGGACCTCTGTCTTACCGGTACAACCGCTATACCAACTAAGCTAGTGAGACCAGTTCACTTTACGCCATCTTCATCGATAAGATGTCCCATGTAAATAAAAATCGGATATCCGAGAGACTATCTAGATTGCCAATATATTAGGGTAGAACTTTGTAATCATCATAAGGTTTTCAAGCTCCAACAAGTTATTAAAATAAATTAAATTTTCCTTTTTTATTACGTTATTATGATTTTTTTTAAAAATATTTATATATATATTAGGGTGGATTGTTTCGCAGAATTTAAAGGTTTCGTCAAAAATTGAAAACTGGTATTAAAGTTTTGTGAAGATTCTATTCCAGTTCTCTCATTGTTACATTACGGGTCAGTTGTTTCACAGTGCTTGAACAATAACAGAACTTGAATAGAGTATTCACATAACTTGCATATTAATTTTGAAATTTTAATGAATCCTTCAAGGTTTTTCAAAACAATCCGTAATTTTTTTAAAAATCAAAAAATTAATGTCAGAAGCGTTTCTGACACAAAATTACCTGTGTTCCATTTTATGGCAATTCAAGCTTGTCATAACTTACGGAAATACATAAAGAAATCATTAGAATCCAAGACATTATTTTCTTATTTTAAAATATTATAATATTGGGTGAAAAATACGAAAATTCGTGTTATTTACTTGAAAATTGTGAATTTCGCTTTAAAATGGCGAAATTCTCGTAAAAAATTGCGTTATCGAAAACGCGTAGTTTTCAGGTCTAGTAGTAATTTTGCATCCCCAAAATTAGTACAGAATGGTAGATACTCTCAGTATCGACCTAGTTAGAAGCGAAAAGAATCTTGAAACGGCTTTAGCCGTGTTTGGCGACCAGATTTGAATAGCCAGTCATTTTCCAACCTTACGCACACCCATCTCCTTCCCCTCTCCACTACCTTCATCCTTCATCCTAGACCCAATGGCAATGGATGGTTGGAATTCTCGTTCTGTATACACATTAAAAAAACTGCCACCCTGGAAGTTTAAAAAAAATCGACATTTTCATTAAGGCTTTTTCGCACAAAGCTTCAGGATAATCGGGGATGCTATAGAGTCCCTGTCCCCCAGCCCGCAAACCTTATTTGGCACACCGTCGAACAAAATAAATATTTGGCGTAGTGCCTTTATTGCGTGACCAAATTATAATTACCTGGCGTTGAAAACACATCGATTTGCGAGAAAGCCTTGAGAAAGTCTTTAGTATGTAGGGAATGACCGCCAACCAGCGCCGGACCTACATTTGTTGATCCGTACTATCAGGCGCTTGAAAAATCCCGTTATTTTTCACCAAAAGCCGTGGTATTTTGCAATAACGGTAATGCTATGTTAAAAAAAATGGCGGAACAGAGTTTTTTTTCTAAATTATTATCAATAAATCGAAAAATGTATGACAATTTGCGGTATTTTTGACGTGAAGTTAACTGCATTCATATATGAGTACAGAACAAGAGTCCCGACTGTTCCTAACCGTCTGGAGCCAGTGAGACTATGATATCTCCAATTGGGGTATGTTGTGAGGCTGAAGGTAATTGGGAGGGGAAGGAGATGGGAGGAAGAAGGTGGGAAAGTACTTGGTTATTCAGATCTGGTTACCAAACATGGCTAAAGCCATTTCAAGTAACGTTTCTATTCTGAATGGTGGTCTTTCAGCCTGTCCAGAGCAACTATCCAACTGGTCCATTGCAAGCCCACCCTTTCCTTGCACACCTCCTAGAGTTGTTTTCGAATTACTTCATATTTTTAATTTTCCTAAATTGTGAAATTTGTGAAACTCCATCAACGGAGAACGGAACGCGGTTGGCGCTAACAAAAACATGTCCAAAGAAACGAAGCTAGCAGTTCACAATGGAGTGCTGATTCCAACCCTGATGTATGGCAGTGAGATATGGAGCTGGAAGTTGAAGGATGAAAATAGAGTATGGTAACACCATGCGCGGTCGTGTGAAAAATGTTGAGATTCGCACAGAGTGCAAGGCTGATGTAAGCGTAATGATTGAGAAAGAGAAGCTTAGATGGTTTGAGCATGTAGAGCAAATGAACGAAGAAAGGAGTGTAAGGAGAATATTTAAGGTAAATGAGAATGGAAAAATAAATCGGAAACGCACGAGGTAGACATGGCCCTACTCAAGTATTTGATTAACTTGTTTGTGAAGTTAGAATAGAAGAAGAGAATGTATGAATGTGAATGAAGTATATGCCAAGACCGAGTTGTTTGGGCGGTCCGTCCTATCTGCTTACCCCTACGCGGAAACGACGTGATGGTTAGTTAGTTAGTGAATAAGATGAAATCTTAATAGTCAATAAATTATTAAATTAACAAGTGTCCCCCTAAAATTTGCCGCCCCGGGCAGTGGTCTAGGTTACCCAGGCCTTGGTACGGGCCTGGTTTTAACCCACATACAGTCCACTACACCCTTAATAATAATTTTCCCATGTAAACCATATAAATATTATCTGAAATTGCAAATCAATTTGTCCCTTGGCGTCTGGATTGAGTTATTGGGCCGGCCTTTATTCGTGACTTATTTCCTGTTGAATTCCAAAACTGTTTTCAATTTTGGCAAGCACGCGGAAATTAGGTTGTAAACATTTGGAAAACTGGAAAACGCCAGCTGTTTCTTTTACAAACAGTCTAGCCACCTATTTATAAAAGTTTGCTAAATGGCTTGAAGTAAAATACATAAAGATGGAAGAATGTCATGCAGTTGAGAATGGTTCGTATTTTTTATACTTTTTTTAATTTGATTTGATCGTGTTAAAGATGTTCATTCAATATTTTGAAAGAATGGAAGGCTGATATAAGCTTAATGAGTAGGAATAAGAAAGGGACGATTAGAAGATTTGGGTATGTATAGCGGAAAAACGAAGAAAGGAGTACAAAGAGAATATTATAACGCCAGAGGAAAACATGGCACGATCAACTTAAAAACCGTGACTTACCTCATTATTCCTTGATCTTTAAATCTTACGATGATCTTTTGTATAATTATATTTTTTTTTCCAAATCAAAAGGATTTCATTATCTAGCAACAGATACATTTTGGCGATTCATTATTTTAATAACATCTTAAAACACGTTAAACACTGAAAAAAAGATCTATTGATTCTTACAAAATACTATTCGGTATAAATTAAGTGTTTTATTAATACATATTATGTATTAATAAAGTGGTGGATCGGTACTTTATCATTAGATTTTTTTTGTGGTTATGTACTCTATTATTACATATTTATGTATTCTATATACCCCTGATGAAGAAAGCATCGCTTTCGAAACCTGTGTATTAATAAAGTAGTGAATGCAAAGTATATTATTTAATTAATTTATTAATAATGACGCCATAAAGTGAATACCGATCGTTTGTAGAAATTACAACATAATTATTTTTGCTTTGTTATTTCCAGATATTCTTTCGCGCCCTTGAGGTGATTTTCTTACGAAAATGGCCCTATAGAAGTAATCCAATTATAATTATTATTATTATTCTTTAAATTTATCTTTGTTATTACACATACTCATAAGGGCTCCCTATTGCTTACACGTTTTTCACATTACAGTCTATGTCTTACTTATATTTTACTACGTAAAAAATATTCTATACTTATGTTTTACTACGTAAAAGATTTTCTATACTTATGTTTTACTACGTGAAAGATATTCTATACTTATGTTTTACTATGTAAAAGATATTATATACTTATGTTTTACTACGTAAAAGATAATCTATGCTTATGTTTTACTACGTAAAAGATATTCTATACTTATGTTTTACTACGTAAAAGAAATTCTGTACATATGTTTTACTACGTAAAAGACGAAATGCGTTAATAGTTATTAAAATAAAAACAATATAATCCGTCTTCCAGAAGGTAATAAACTAATCCAAAAGTAGTTTCAAATATTATTGTAAAACCATATCGCCAGCAATAAAACAAATTTCTCCGTCATAAATGAACAATATTAGAAAGAGCAATGGGACTCACTCCTGACATAAATGCTATATATGGTATACCGTAAATTTACTACAAATTGTAACATTATGAAGATGCCCGTGATATAGTGAAACCGGTCCGGTCTGAAATTAACAAATGACAGATAGTTACAAAGGTTTTTTAATAAAACAAAATCATATTAAAATTGAATTTTTTACTATGTTTCAAAATAAGGAATCTGTCTGACCTTTAGAGGTTCTCAGGTATCTCGCTGTACTGTTTTGCCGACAGTGCCATCTATGTGAAACAATCGAAATTAAGAGATTACAGTATTTACATAAAAAGTAGATATTTCCAATCAAGTTATTTATTTTCATGAAAATTCATCATAATCGTCACTCCTCTATTGTTAAATCGCAGTAAAAAAGCCGTAATTTTTTTTCTTCTTTTCCGATTTGGTAAGTTTCCAACTGCGTATATCTACCTACCCCATAGGCACAGGGGTAGTCGGGATCGATTGTAGGCTGTAGGGGGTTGTGTGGGGTGTATTGGCTAATGTAGGCTCTATGCAAATCAGCTGGCTAACCACCCGTCTCATTCTACAGCTGGCTGGTGATGTTGAACTGAAAAAAATCTATCAATATCCACAGTGAGTGGATTTAAAAACGTTTTTAATCAAGTGTTTAATTTGTTTATGGTATACATAATTATAAATTAAAATAAAATAACTTAATTTGATTATCAATTTTTATTTTTATATGTTAAACAACCGGTTTCAGTTCAGCCCGAACCTTCATCAGGGTTATTAATATGTTTTTTTTTTATATTGAATTTATTTAAATATTTCTGAATTTATTTTTTATTTTTAGTATATTTCTTTTTTCTTGTACATTGTTTTACAAATATTAAATAGGTACCTGTGATTTCTCTTACGCATTAAATATAACATATTTGTAATTGTATTAGAAATTAATTAAAAATATTATTTTATTATTATTATTATAAAAATAAAAAGTGGTATTAAAACTAAGTTATTTTATTTTAATTTATAAAACAAATTATGATGGTAAATGTAAAAAAAAAAAACCGAAAATAAGAAAAAAGGAGCCAAAAAATTTCAAAGAAATATATATACTAACTAACGAACTGACCATCACGCCGTGTCCACTCAGAGGTAGGCAGAGAGGACGAACCGCCTAACAGCCTGGTAATATATTCTCTTCTGTTATGCTGACTTCTGACATGGCCTGACTCAATCAGGATAAATTATATTTAAAGGCGGCCACATTCAACTCCTGGCAACATTTGGAAAATCAGCTGTGATCTGACAGGTGATTTATCGGGGCATTTTGTTTCGTCACGTTCCGGGGTGCGTATTTACAAAATCTGTACCGTTTCAGTTACGGCGAGGAGTGAAATAGAGTAGGTTTTGTTAGCCCCAAATCACTTACAAAACCTATAACGATAATTTTTTTTTAAATTTAATGTAATTCAAATTTAATAATGTTATTATTAAGTATTCTATTAATTAATGTTATTATTTTCTTACTTTATTAATTAATAAAGTAAGGACAATTACACATTCACAGTTTCTCAGTATGTTCACATTATCAAAACAATACAACACATTTAAGTAAATCAATTAAGAAAACATGTCAGTTAAATATGAGGAAACACATTATAAATGTGAAAACCTCGCAGAATTCAGAATTTTAATTGTTTTCTAACTAAATCGGTTTTACCGATAATAAATCATTATTTTTTTAAAAGCCCGTCCAAATTGAAAAGGGGTGGTAGTAAATAAAATCATATAAATTAGTCGTCACAATGTGGATTAACCGCAGTTTGAAAATGGCCTTAAACGCCCAAATAGCTGTCACAATAATAAAAACTAAAAATACTCGAAGAAATTAATAATAACATTATTAAATTTGATAAAATAAAAAAATAAATAAATGGAGTTTTACGAATTAAACACAAAAACAATTAATATTCAGTTACTGGAGTGATAAAATTAAATACAACGTTATTTGTACTGGTTTTGTAAATATTCTTCAGGTGTACACAGCTCGCTTTCCGAGTAATTAGTATACCATTTATTAGATTGTTACAGTGTAAAAATAAATGATACAAAGAGATGCCTCTTCGATTACAACTATACTTTCATAACTACACGGTTTAGGGAGATACAATATCTTGTCTTTAAGCCAGAGTTATCTATGTTAAGTATGTCGAACTTGGCTCTTTGTGCAAAACATGCATGCAGTGGCCTAGCTTTTAAAAATGATAGGACAAATAACACGCTATCTGAAACCCGCTACCCAGAGTTAAGTCTCAATCACACGAGGTGATTTTATCGCTGCCACCTTGTTGCGGCGAGTGATCGCTACTTCTTGTAGCCGCTTATACACTATTACACGGAGCTACTAAATGAATTATACTGTTCATACTGATAACAATTTGAGAAATCCGACTAATGACTAGCAATTTGAGATCAAGTAAAACGAGGCGATAATAGCGCCGCGTAGTGGCGAAGAGCTCATGTGAACTAGTTCCCGGTCCGGAATGATGTTGTCTCCAATAACGAAATTTCATGTTATTTATAAATGCATCATATTAATTAGAGCATGCTGAGGACAGAACTTTTTTAATTTTCGTAAAATATCGAATAGTACCGAAGACATAAGCTGTAAAAATGTTGAAATTTTAGGAGAATCTTGCCTTCCCCCCGATAACCACGTGACATCATGGTACATAAAATGACTGGTGCGGCAGTATGCGGTTCTGACATTCGAATTGTGAATTGTACTAACTTGAGTCTCTTGGTCGTTTTCTTCAAGTTCACTTTGAAAGGTCATAAGTCATTTTTGGAGATATAGAATAACTAATTTTGATGTCGTTATTAACTCTTTTAATATAACACATTTCACAAAAAAGGTAACAACCTCGTAATATCTTCGTTTCGACTGTTTTACATAGATGGCATTGTCGGCAAGACATTAGCGATATTTGAGAACCTCTCTAGGTCAGACAGGCAGATTACTACCAGCGAATATGAAGGAGCATAGTTTTCTGGTTCTCCAAATCCATTATTTATTGATAAATTACCAGGTGTTTTAATCAGAGTTTTATTTTTCAAGAGATAAATAAACAGCATATCTTATTACCATAACGTTTAGACGCTACCAATTGAGTTATTTGCAGCGAATATCTTATCACACTTAGTGATTTCGTGGCTGCTATTCAAGTAGCAGCGATAAAATCGCCCCGTGTGATCGAGGATTCAGAGAGGTTGATACATGTTACATGCGAGGTTGTCCATTCCCTGCCTTGTCTAAGGACACGCAATACTGTACCGTAGACACTCTACAATGCACCCGTAGTACATACGTACTTATATTCGTAGATCTTAGACAGGAATTATTGTAGTAGTTTTTTTAGTCATTGACGTCAGAATTAATAAACTTGCCATATAGTCAAATTAGCCTACAATTTCGACGGCTGGAGCCAAACCACGTGACATCATAAATTTGGCACCAGGCGGGTTCACGCATTTCTCGATCGTGTATTGACCGGCAGAGAGTGATATTCAAAGATTTTGAGAAATAAAACACTAATTATGGTTTCTTGCGCAATAAAAGGTTGTAAAAATAGAAGTGGTAAAGAGAATAATCAAAAACATCGCATTAAATTCCATGTATAAGCGTTTTTTAATGCATTTGAACAGTTTTAGTGACACTAATTCACCGCCGTCCGCGTTTCTTTCACGTGATTTCGACTGCTGTAAACAAATTATAAAATATTTGTAAAAGTGTCAAACAAAACTTTACAAAAAATATTCGGCTCTTGTAAAAAAGCCAAACCTTTTTACTCATTTACTGTTTTACTTAAATTGACGGTTTGGGTTAGTTTGGAATTTGTTAGCAAAGCTACGGCAAAAAAGTAGATTTGCTATAAATTAAATAATTATATAATAACGGATATTATATCAGAAGGATTAAAAACTCGGGAGCATTTCTGGGGTTCTAGGATTAGGATCTAGGATGGCAATCGATGATGTTTCGAACACTCGCGTTTTACTTGCGACGCCATCTTCAAATAAAAGATCTGAAACGCTTGTTCATTCTCGAACACATCACTCGGCGCGATTTACTGCCACGATTATACATCGGAAAATTGCCGTTCAAAGAATAACCCACTAATAAAAAAATAAAAAAATGATATTGTAATTTCGACGATTCGAATTAACATCGCCTGGCCGTGGCGGTGTCAATTTAAGATGTCACGGAAAAGGAAGGCCGGCTACTTAATCGCGTCTTTACGGCCAGTATGCAGCTCAGGCAAACGCGGGGCTAGAATTTAATTTATTTAAGTAGTTCAGTTAAATTTTTGTTAGTTAAATAATTATTCGACATGAATAAATATTATCATAATAGTAACATATAATAAAAATGAAATTGTAAGTGTATTATTGTCTTTTTGCTACTGTAATTACTCCTTAAGGCTCAGCAAAACAGAATTTCTATGGATATATTACAAATATCCCTTAAAACTGGAGGTTTTATGCACTTAAATTTTTATTTTTTTGAAAATAATCTCTAATCAGTCAACGGGCTGAAAATGTAATTATATGAAATTCTCTCGATAGAAAAAAATCTCAAAGTATTCTCCGAAAATTAAAAAAAAAGGTTAAAAAATCATAGGGTTTCTTTAAATTCTATTTAAGACATTCGTTTTATGATTTTTGATCTATCTTAAATATGTCGTGTTTTATTAATATTTTTAGAATTGTCACTTTCGCCATTTATTCTAAACGCTCTTCATATTGGCGCGCTCTTTCTATCTTTCGAATGATCATATCTGCCTTTCAACAGCGGTCAGTCGAGATTCAGAGCAGATGCTAGACAGACCGCTTGCCTAAATCTAAATTCTGGAGAGATTAGCGGGGCCTTAAGAAGTATCAATACTCAGCGCATCTCTCTTTCGTCCTCATGTCAAAGCCTTTCGACTGCAGGTGAGGTCATATTAAATCTGCTGTTATTTCTTAGGGAGTTAGTTTTTCTGAAATCGAGTGAGATTCTCTTCGACAATACAAATTGAATATATGCCTTAAAACACTTTTCAGCTGCTAATTGTTGGCAAAAATTCTTATGGAATATATTGAGAATTCCATTCCACGAAAGCACGTAAACAGATAATAAAGAATAAACATGAATTCATGAATAAATCATACTTACCTTATTTTTATATTTTATTTATTTTTGGGAAAATTGACAGCAAATCCATAATTTATATATATACGAGAATAACAATAAATCATGCCAATTCCACTGCTGATGATAAATACTATGAGTAAAGTGTGACAATATACAGTTTTACATCAGTTAGCTTAAACTATGTCAGTCGGGAGGGTGAAGGGGAACATAGGAGTGAGCTAAAGGTACAAAGGACATATGAAAATAAAACGCAAAAGTGAGAAGTGAAAGCTCGTCTGCCTGAAAAATCCCGGTGTAATGATGTCACAAGACTAAATAGTGAATGTTATTCAGGCTTCAATAAAACTTCCCTTACTTCTAAAAAAATAGAGCAATAAATATAACCTACCTCAAAATATTTATGATTTCAAAAATATTGTTCATTAAACGACAAGTTGCCAATTAAAAAAAAACATATTCCTCCGGTTGAAACAAGGCCGTTAAACCAAAAAAAAAATCCAGATTCCCGGAATTGAGACGAGTGCAGAACAGGGAATACGATACTGATGAAGGTGCTGGATTCCCGGAATACCGGTTCTCGAGATCCCGGGAATGAAAGCTCTAAATTGTGTTATGGAACACCCCGAATGGTTTTAATGACAAAGATCCCTGGCATCGCTCCATTACCTTGGCACACCCTCGCGTGTTGACATTACACTTGTCTGCCGTCAGAAGTGGACGGTGACTGGTAGTTGATGGGAAACAGTGATGAAGGCCAGCGGCGTGCACAGAGATTTTTTTAAAATTAGGGTAGTCAGCAGGAAAAACAGTGAATTAATTTTTATTTAAAAACTTACCACATATGGAAAGTTTTTGCTTTTTTTAAGAATGGCCAAGTTGCTGGCTTTAGTCGATGTTTGTTGGGATTACCTAATTAATTAATATCTAAACAACCACTTCATTTATGCATATTATAAGCCAATTACTGGATACATTTTTTTTTCGATGGCACAATTGCATGAAAAAAAGCCAACATAATATGTTAATTATTTACTTAGTAAAGTTGTACTAATCAATAGAGGCACCAACAGATGGCGCTGGTCGCTATTTTTTTTATTTATTATATATTTATTTCTTGCTAAAGCAATCCCGATGAGTTTCAAAACTCATTTTAGGACGGGAGGAATTTACAATACATAAGTAGGAGATAGTACATACAATTTTACATTGACAGCAAAATATCAAAAATAGAAGTTTCACATACAGACAGAAATAATTTTATAAGGCCAAGTTAAATAGAACAACACACAAGAGAAAACATATAAGGGAACAACAAAATATACAAATATGGATTTACTGATTTTCATTTTTAAATATCCTTAAAAAGTATTCCTTTATACCATCATTTTGGGATTTTTTATTTTTCTGGATGGTTTTGTACATATCTGGAAGCGAATTATAAAGTGTGTAGGCAATGTAGTTTAAAGATTTTATTCCATATTTTGTAGTGTGTGTTTGAGGAATGCGGATTTTATTGTTATTTCGAGTATTGTGGTTGTGGATGTCTTGATTGTAAAGTGGCTTGACGTTAGTGTGAGTTGATTGTTGAGTAATTTGTAGGATGGTGCTGGTGATTTCATACTTAGGAAGGATCGTGATTGGAAGGATACCGGAAACTGAGTAGATGTCCCTGACATGAGTGTCCCATGGAAGTCCAAAAACATTTCTGAGGGCTCGGTTTTGAACCACCTGCAGATCAGCAATCAATTTCTTCGAGGCAAAGCCCCAGATACAGCAGAGATAGGAAATGTGTGAATGTACCATGGCGTAATATACTGCAGTTAGTAACGGAATGGGTAGTAATCCTTGAAGTCTATATAGCACACCAGTTATGGGGGTAATTTTCTCCTTTACATGATTTATGTGGAGATCCCACGAGAGTTGAGAATCTACTATAAGGCCCAAATATTTTGTTGTCGTTTTCTTTTCGAGGCAGTTGTCACCAATTTTGATATCGAGGCTGGAATTTTTCTTGTTGCCGAATAGTAAATAATGCGTTTTTTTTACGTTAAGGGTCAGTTTATTTATTCTCAACCAGGTTGTGAGATGGGAAACATCGGCATTCATTTCCATTTCGAGTTCCGCTAGGTTTTTTTTGTTATAAAAAATTACAGTATCGTCCGCATAAAGTTGAAGAGTTCCTTTAATGCCCCACTTTGTTATGTCATTAACATATATTAGAAATAGCAACGGTCCAAGAATTGATCCCTGTGGCACTCCACATGTTATTTCACCCAATTCACTCATTTCTCCACCCAGTTCTACTGCCGAAAAGCGATTTGATAGGTAAGATCTGAAAAGTTCCAGAGGAGTACCAACAATACCCAAATGTTTCAGTTTTTCGATCAATACGTTATGGTCCACCGTGTCAAACGCCTTCTTTAGATCAATAAATATTGCCGCTGTAAAATCTCCATGGTCAATATGTTTCTGCAGATTTGATATGAAATCGAAAGCTGCACATTTAGTGTTAGATCGTCGTCTGAAACCGTATTGTTTTGAGGTGAGAATTTTGTTTTGTTCGAGATATTTCAATAGTCTTTCTTTGATGACACATTCAAAAATTTTGGAGATAGCTGGAAGTATAGAGATTGGACGATAATTTTGGACATTTTTTTTACATTCGTCTTTATGTATAGGAATAATTTTTGCAACTTTTAGTTTGTCTGGAAAGATACCTTTTGACAGAGAGAGATTTATTAAGAATACGAGGTCATCCACCAGTTCCTCCTTGCAGTTTTTGAGAAGGAGAGAGGTTATACCATCGGAACCAGCTGCCGCTTTAGATTTGAGGTTGGATATGATCCGTAAGATTTCTGTTTTATTTGTCCTGATCATGTTAAAAGATTGTTTTGCTTGAGGTGCCGTGTAGATGGTATTTAAATCAGTTTTTGAAGTTTTTATGACTGATGCGAGACTCTCCCCAACTGAGAGAAAATATGTGTTGAAAGCGGTTGCAATCTCCTTTGGTTCTTTTACTTCTTCGTCATTTATGACTAGCAATTTACAAGCTATTGTTGGGTTTCGGGAGCTATTTGATATAATGGAGTTAATTGTTTTCCATGTTCGTTGTGGCTTATTCATGTTTTCATTAAGCAAATTCGTATAATACTTAGTTTTAATATATCTTCTATAGTTGGTGACAGTATTACGAGCTTTATTTTTTTCTGTTGTCAAAGGAATACTTCCTTGATTTCGTTTCCAAAGTTTAAATATGCTATTTCGTTTTTTAATCAGCCTATCAAGTTCTGCATCAAACCATGGAGTATTGTTAGGTCTTTTGTCTCCTATATTAGTTTTTAGTTTTGTTTTACACGAATTCATAACATTTTGGAGATAGTCAGCGAAGTTATTATAATTTTTGTTTACATCGTCAGACGAATGGGTAAATTTACAAGTTTTAAGTGTGTTATTTAATTTTTGATAATTTATTTTGTAAGCATTTGATAGTATTCGTACTTTGTACCGATAGGCACCGCCTATTGGGACACTAACACAGATGAGTCTTCTCTTGGAGGCGCATACTTAGTTCCCGCTTTTGACAAGTTATAGTAGGGCGATCGAGAAGGGGCGCGCGGCTCTGCTGGAATTATTGCGTATGCAATTTAAAAAGCATAAGAATATCAGTAATCATTTTCTAGGTAGAAAGTAGTGGTAGTTTTAGATTAAACATTAATGTTTTGTAGCAGATATCATTTACAGGTTGTCTAATCTTATATTGAACATATCTAAGAAACTTTTTTTTTTTTACAGTAACTCCACACAGGAGGCCCTGAGAGAACAATTTCCATCAAGGCCTTTGTCATCTTTGAGAATGCTGTGTGGAGAGTATTTTAGAGGATAGGAAGGAATGAACCTGGGTCTTGAAAAGACCCATGTTATAGGAGGGAAGAATCACAGAGACCATGAGATCATTTAATTTGAAACATTTTTTAAATTGTGCGTCTTAGAAACTTTAGAAAAAAAGTAGTAAACGAAATAATAGCACCCTGTAAATCACCTTTGTTAATCATGTTTCCTTGTTATTTTGACTCTTCTCACCGTCCGCCCCTCTCCAAATCACCACTATTACTACTCTCACCTAACAATGTCTAATTATTTCTGTACTCGTTTAATTTAATTTAGTTTTTATATTTCTATCAGTCTTTCCATCTCTGAAGTTATTATATTTACGCTGATGAAGCTTGAGTTAAGCGAAACCGGTTTGTGAAAATAAAATGTATTCGTGGTTTATAACAACGTGTTTCATTTACTTAAATAATTAATTATTTCCGAGTCTCCACATTTTTAACACATGATTTACCATTTACCCTGTATATGCAAAAGAACAACAACATACATATTAGAAAAACAGTAGCTGAAACCTTCATTAGTAAACTATAGCCGTTAAACCTTGAATATAACATTCTTACATTACATAGCCTTTTTTAACATATTTTACTCGTTTTGCTTTGGATGATGGAAGGATAGGGATGCCAATGGTTGTACAATAAAAAAATATATGTGTTAAGGCAGGTCCCGGTGGCCTGGGTTCTGCAAAGGTTTTTGTTTTTGTTTTTTAACAGTTCTTAAATTTTTATATATTTTTTTTATGAACAATAATTATTATAGTTTTTGGACTGTTAGTTCGTGGTGGAATTCCATTGTATTAGAATTGAAATTAAAACACTTTTGTACTTTCTTCCACTTATTTATTTTCACCAGGACCGGTTTCATCCTACTACGGACATTTTCAGACTGGGTCATTTTCAGACTAGACCAGTCACAGAAAATGTCCCAGCTGAAATCGTCAGCTGGAACTCTAAAAGTGTTTTTCAATTCATAATACTATCAACCTGAAACACTCATCCAAATTGAAAAAAACCTTCTGAGAAAAGATAAATGTCGCCGACAGGATGAGTGTTTCAGGGCTAATAATTATTGTTTATAAAAATAATCCTGTCGGCGACATTTATCTTTTCTCGGAAGGCTTTTTTCAATTTGGATGAGTGTTTCAGGCTAATAATTGTTGTTTATAAAAATAATTGTTACCCTTTGCGCTATGCACAAAAATCTTGTCTTAAAAACTTTAGTTTATCAATTAATTATATTTTTTTATTTATTTGGAAAACTAACAGTTTACAATAATTATTATGTATTGTAATATACATAAAAAAATAACTAATAATCGGTTTTCACATAAGTTTTTAGATTATTCAATTAAAATAGAAAAGTTACAAGGTTAGCCTATGAGGTTGGGATAATAGGAGGGAGGGGAAGGGAAAGGATTTAGTCTGATTTAGGATTTAGTCTATGAAGTATGTGAATCTTATTTATTGATTTTAGGTTTGAAATTATAAGGGGCTAAGTTGAATAAGTCAAATTCACTGTATGACGTGTTAAAAATGTGTGAAGCACGGTCAATAAAGGTGTTTTATTTTGAGTTAGTGTGTGGTTTTGTCTGGTTTGTCTGTTAGGCACTCTCAATTGAATTCGTTCAAGTAATTCAGGGCAATCTATCATAGAGGTGGCTATTTCTTTGTAAAAACAGTACGTCTGCGTAATTTCTACAGCTTTCTAGTGACGAAATCCCGAAAGACGCGGCTGACTCCTCAAGACTCAAGTGGGGACGATAGCCTCGAAAATCGAGATATCGTAGAAAACAGTTTTGTAATTTCTCAATCCTTTCTGTATGTGATATGTAACTGGGATTCTAGACTTAAGAGGCATACTCCGGAGAACTACATACATACGCGAAGTACAGCATTTTCATTGTGTTTACTTTTTTTTAATCTTTCCAGGTTCTTAGTATAAAGCCAAGTATCTTGGAAGCTTTTTCAACCATGGATTCACGGATATTGCGGTCAAAAAGTAACTTCTGGTCTACACCACTGAATTGGGCTCCGTTGTATTCAAGTTTAAGGTGATACACTTGCTTAAATTCCAATGAAATCATGCGCCCCTCATGCAGGTGGCGACAAGGTTGAAATTCCCGTTTAGCATCAGTCGCATGTTTCAATTTCGCCAAAAAAAAAACATCACCGAAACTCGTGTTTTATTTTATTTTATAAAGCTCAGGCATAAATATATAAAAAATAACGGTCATATTCTAAAAAAACTTTATTTGCCTCAGTGAACAAATACGACAATATAGAAAAAAAAATGGTTCGTGAATAGGAGATTTTGAGGTCTAAACATTCTTTTTAGGTATTTTGCACACTTGACGTTCAAAATAAGACCAACATTACTGGGTAGGGATAGAAAGTAGAAGTAGATATAGGGTTAGGGATTATAAAACTTTAGTCCAAACCATTAATAATCCCGATAAACGCCGGGTTCTGTAGCTAGTATTTATATGTAAAACAGTAGTGTAAACAAAGCATTTCATATTATAATCATTAAAAAATATTTGTTATATACGTGTTCTCGTTATGAGCGGTTTCGTTATAACCGAGTTCGACTGAATGTCCCACAATAAGCGTTTAATGCAAGCGCCATCCATAGGTTAACACGTTCATAATGTGTATTCATAATTTCAGCACACAGCGTACAGTGTATTTAACACAAAACTTTATACGTATCGTAACTACATAATGAACTTACGTTGAATAACCGCGTACCTGACAAAAACACCCGATTTGTTACATTACATTCCTCCCCGGCTTCATTTTTCATTGGGAATGTGATAACTATATTACGGCGACTTTAAGTCTAAGAATGGTTTTTAATTGTAATTAGTTTATAGTATTACGTGTCTTCAATTTTCACGCAGAGTACCGAAAAATACTGTGTATTGAATTTATATGGATGAGATATTACGGTTTTATGTTTGTGTTTTTTTAAATATAATATACACGTACTCGTATAAATACCGACCTTTTTAAAATTAAATTTAATTTCCCTCGGGGTTTATGTCATCTTTAGAAATGCTGTGTGGACGGTCTTTTTGAGGAAAGCAAAGAGTGAACCTGTGTTATAGGAGGGAGGAAACACAGAGGCCGGAAAATCTTTCAACAGCCGCGCTGATCAACACGAATACGATCTGTTGAAGCGACCCTTTCTCTTGTGATAAATAATGTCATCGTGTACAAATGTTGGCGTGTTTCAAGACTGCGCACAAAAGTGTTGAGGTTGTGCTACTCGTCATCCTGCCCCTACCCCTACCCCTAGCCCTACCCCTACCCCTACCTACCCCTACTCCTACCCCTACCAAATATTTTTCCTGTTATTTGTTTATTTTATTCTTAACCTACCCCTACCCCTACTCCTTTTATTTTGAACTTCAAATGTGTAAAATTCTGCTTTAAAGGTAGGGGAAGGGGGTTGGAGGAGGTGGCATTTCATAATCTCATGTAAATAGTAACCACTTTCTTGTTCAAAAGGTCAAGTGTGCTTAATTTTATGAAGCTCGGAATAAAACTGTCAATTTGTATACAAAACAAACACCGCACGAGCCATTTTTCTTTAAATATAATAGAAATTTGTTACCTGACACGCTTAGCGCTTCAAATGAATACCAATAATATAAACGTTGTCACCACGTCATATTAAAGTGCGTTTATTAAATTTCTTTTCATTTCCTACAGCGACACATATTAAATACCCAAGATAATTATATATTATTCACACGCCTAAATGAATTTTCTCTTTCGTGTCCGGACGATATAAATACGCGAAAATCCGACCACCTACTTAATTATCCTAAATCGGTTGACAAAAATACCTCCATTCTTTTATACGCACGTTCGTACTAGATGGAGGAAAAGATTAGTTTTCTGGAAACATTAGAGGGGCCGCTTTTATCATTTATTGAATCTTAACACACCCTTAGAAGTTATAAATATAGTTTAGTGTAGGTAGCTAGCACAAGGAAAACTATATGTTACCTGTGAAAAACCGCGGATGTAACTTAACTTGCCAAGATGAAAATTGAGAAAAATTGTTTCTATGGAATTTAAAAAAAGTTTCAAATACCATAGAAATAGACAATACGCCTAGCTTCGGAGATCATTGAAATGGCAACATGCAACACTAGCGCCCCTAGCGATCCGGGATTTACGATATTTTTTTTTGTGTACAATTTCTCTTAATTATTTTATTCATAATATAAATACATTAATTTGTTTTAAACGACTTGAATTTAATATATTGGTCGACCGGTTTCGGAAGCACCCGTTCTTCGTCAGGACAATATTAAAACTAACATGAGATACAAAATAATGATAGACGAATATAAATATTTAAGTGTTGGAGTGGGAGGTGACTACCGGGGCCTCCCTCGGCCTCCGTGACGCCCTCCGTTGTCGAGGGGTAAGGCTCTCGACTACGAATCCAAAGGTCGCGGGATCAAATCCCGGTTTGAGCAAGTAATTTAAAAAAAAAATTATATGTATTATTTTACAATTAATTCATTAAAAATAATATGTGTTATTTTACAATTGATTCATTAAAAATAATATGTGTTATTTTACAATTGATTCATTAAAAATAATATGTGTTATTTTACAATTAATTCATTAAAAATAATATGTATTATTTTACAATTAATTAATTAAAAATAACATGTAGTATATTCGCATACGTTTCAGAGTGGAGGATACTCTCAATCTCGCCCTGGTGAAAGACCACCATTCAGATTTGAAACGATGCCTGAAATGGCTTCAGCCATGTTTGGTGACCAGATCTGAACAGGCAGGTATTTTCCCACCTTTCTCTTCCCCTCTCCTTCCCCTCCCCACTTCCTTCAGCCATACAACATTCCCCAATTGGAGATGCCAGTCTCACTGGCTCCAGACGGTTGGGATCAGTTGGGACTCTTGTGCGGTATTCAAGTAAAAAAAAAAAAAGTAGAAGGGGTAATTAGTGTTGTTTCGGAAGGAATAAAGCGGTTCACTTGAAAACTATCTAGAATAGGACTAAAAGATAAATTTACTTAATTATTGAATACGGTAAAAATAATATTTCAACTGCTTGTAAATTTTTGTCTTTATTAGTACGGTGAAGAATTTGAACCCCTGATCTTTATTAGAAGTATAATCATTGAAATGAAATGATTGGAAAACTCTGAAAAAATTGTCTCCAGATAGTCGTTCATTTTGAGAAACTGAAACGGTTTCTGTTACTTTTAAAAGTAACTGAAACGCCAACGTCTAGGGCTAATGAATGAAAAAAAAACATTTTTTTTTGTTATTCATCAACTTTTTTAAATGCGTTATTCTGCAAACTGCCCGAAGTAGGTGGGATTATCGATTTTGAAAATGTTTTTATTTCGAGGGAATTATGAAGAATAGGAGATTGGAAAGAGGAAGGTTGAGAAATAAACACCTGGCTATTTGAACCTGGTAACTAAACATAACAAAAGCCATTTCTTTGTCTTCATTTATCCATTTTTCAGTTACTAGTTACAGTATCGATAAATCGACGTATGTTACATAATTATATTATAGTATGGTTTACATTACCTTAACCTGTTCTGAGGTAGGTGACTGGACGTACAAAAAATATTTCAGTGTGATGTTGACAGATTAGCCATTGTTAAATTAAAATATTTGAAAGGTATTATTTTAAAAGATGTATAAGGACCTATGGTAAAAAAATATGATTAGATTACGTAACTGTTATATATAATATTAATTGATAAACTAAAGTTCTTAAAAACTTAAGACAAGATTTTTGTGCATAGCGCAAAGGGTAACAATTATTTTTATAAACAATAATTATTAGCCTGAAACACTAGAGCATCTGACCGGCAATCAGAAGGATGCAGGTTCGAGTCCTGTCGGCGACATTTATCTTTGCTCGGAAAGGTTTTTTTTCAATTTGGATGAGTGTTTCAGGCTAATAATTATTGTTTTAGCTTCTCACTTTTAAAATAAAAACTTCACAATATATTTTTTTCTATTGATATATCATTATATACATACATACATCTTCTTCTATTGATATATCATTATATACATACATACATCTTCTTCTCCTTGTCCTACTCGGGTCGACAAGGTGCCTCCAGGCGTCCCTGTCCTGTGCTACGTTTACAGCATCCGTCCATAGTAGGTCCAGCCTTTCCTCGCACAGCCTCTGGAGTTACTTCTCCCACCTGTGTCTGTGGTGGCCCACTGGACGTCTTCCCTCTGGAATAGCACTCAGAATTCTCAGTGGAAGTTGACGTTCTGGTATTGTTAACACGTGCCCAAGCCATCTTAGTTACGACTTTTCAATGAAGAGTAATTGTGGTTCGATGTTAAGCTCCTCCCGGATCATCGAGCTTGGGACGATACACTGATTTGTACACCGCCAACTTTATCTCGATACTTTGCTCAGCTTTCCTTATCACTTAGCTGTAAAGAGGACGCGGCACACCGCTTGCCGCACCTATTCTACGGTCTATTTCTAATTGTATACTATACATTAGATCAGAAAAACAAAACAATAATAATTTTGTTTTAAAACAAAACAATAATAATTTTGTTTTAAAACAAAACAATAATAATTTTGTTTTAAAACAAAACAAAAAAATATTTATATTTAAGTCAATGTGGAAAAGCAGGACAATACTCTTAGCAACGCAGAAAGAAAATCATGTTTTATTTCACAAGGTCTTCAATTTTCTTATGTTCTTTTCTTATTAGCCATTCAGTGATGTTTTGTTGAAAAGAATACATATTAGTTATTAATATTAGTGGTGGGCGAAGCGGCTCGATGTTCCGGATCACTGATCCGGATCACTCACTACAGGTTCGCTGATCCATCTCGATTGAACGACGCTAATTGGTATGGTCTGTAGTAGTGGTGGGCGAAGCGGCTCGGTTTAGTGAGCCGGATCACTAAATCAGCCCTCTGTAAAGACAATCCACATGAAAACTGGACGAAATAAGTATCGTGTAAGAGCGTCTTAAGAACGTCTTTAGGATGGCCAAGGGAGCGAGGGAGAGGGCATGCTGCGGGGGGATGCGAACCGTCGTTCAAACGAGCCGGATAACCGAACCGGTACACTGCAAAGAGCTGATTTAGTGATCCGACTCACTAAACTGAGCCGCTTCGCCCACCAGTAGTCTATAGTGGCAATTTGTTGCATGCTTGAGGTGCTATATACATATCGTATCCTTGAGCAAAGATTGTAGTATATTGCGGTGCCAAAAGTTTCCCTTCTGTTTTTGGTCTCGTTTTTTTACTATATTAATTAATTATTAATTATTTTTGTTTTTAATTCATAGACCTCCTTTTATTTATTTATTTTTTAAATTCAATCTGAATCTCAACAAATAAGTATTTTTGTCAGAAATATTCCCTGTGTTTAATAATAATATTAATTCAAATGAAAGTGTCATTTTTTTGGCGAAATCAACTTAAATTTATTAAATACAAACGATCCTATCATAATAAATTACGAAAAATTCTTAGCAAATAATTATTTAGTCAAATGCATAGATGGCGCTACTAGGGAAGTGATCGTTCAACAGAAAATGTTTTTTTTTTATTGAATGTAAATCAAATTTAATAATGTTATTATTAAGTTCTGCAAGTAAATTTTTGATTTTTATTATAGTGACAGCTGTTTCGGCTTTTAAGGCCATTTTCAAACTGTGGTTAATCCACATTGTGACGACTTATTTATATGATTTAATTTACTAATAAAGTGGCGAACGCAAAGTATATTATTTAATTAATTTATTAATTTTATTATTATTTATATTTGCATGTGGGCAAGATGAGATAGTATTATGTGTGCTTAAATGGAATGCACGCTTCTGTTCCGTATGTCTTTGATCTGAGGAAAATCAAACACTATGATCGAATTAAAAAAAAACAAAGCTGACCAAAACATTTTTATTTTATTGTAAGACTAATATTCTCATGTTACGAATATTCTGACAATATTTCATTTCTTCCTGCTACCATCATAATAGGCGGAAAATATTGTTTATGCAATAATGCGGGACTTAACTAGCAGGGGAAAGAACCCGCGACGCCGCATTCAGAACACATGTCTTTGGGCTGGTCGATCAACTATCCGATTTGCTCATCCTTTAGACCTGTTCATAAAATTAAACAAAGTACGCAGGTATTTAGATTTGGTAATAAAAATATCGCATGATCGATTTTAGGCTACCACCATTACTAAATCCGGTGAAAATCGTAACGTAGAACACTTACAATAAATAATATGATATGAAATCGAAGATTACAGACTTGCTCAGACAACTTTTACTATGAACGAATATTAGCGGTAATTAAAAACTTTGCGAAATTTCGCTGTGAATTTCAAATAGCTTTTATACGTTTGTTATTATTTCGTTCTGGGGGATAGCGTAATATTGGTAATTGTCGAAATCTATGTCAAAGTAATTATTTTGCACTTCGGTTCGATTAAAATCAGGATGTTAGTTGAATGGTTTTAACCTTAACTTGACGGTTTAAAGCGGAAAGAATACGAATCGCGATTTAACTGTGTAATGGGCGGTAGCAAACATTCTGTAGCGATTCAATAACTATTTACATAAACGCATAATTTAAAAAAAAATCATTATTCGTATTGCGCAATTTTGTGGCATTATAACTTATGTGCTTTTTACTGTGTATAGGTAGGTACCTTTTGAATTATACCGAATTGAAAGATAACTGATGTTCGCCAAGTTACGTAAGATATTTCGGCTCCTAGGCACCAGACAGGCCAATGAAAATGTGTATTTTCTTGAGAAAGAAACACAATATTTGAATTTTTGTCATATTAGGGTTCAAAGAACATGTCACGATAATTTCTCTCTTCTCTCTTCTCTCTTCTCTCTTCTCTCTTCTCTCTTCTCTCTTCTCTCTTCTCTCTTCTCTCTTCTCTCTTCTCTCTTCTCTCTTCTCTCTTCTCTCTTCTCTCTTCTCTCTTCTCTCTTCTCTCTTCTCTCTTCTCTCTTCTCTCTTCTCTCTTCTCTCTTCTCTCTTCTCTCTTCTCTCTTCTCTCTTCTCTCTTCTCTCTTCTCTCTTCTCTCTTCTCTCTTCTCTCTTCTCTCTTATCAAAATTGTGATAAGAAGACATTTCAAAATGTGGCTGATTGACAATTTTACATTAGAATGTCCGTCAAACAATTAAAAATTAATTAACAATGTTACATTATATTAATAAACAATTAATTAACAATGTTACATTAGAATGTCTGTCAAACACCCCGCTACAGACTTAATTAAAATATAGGTCATTCCTACATACAAAGTGACCCGGCCACTTTTTAATTGCCAAGTAATCCACAAAACCTTTACGTTTCACGTTGGCTACAGTCAAGTAGTGATTGCTTTTGGTAGATCGTAAATAATTCAGTCGCGTGTGAGATTGGTATTCGTACAATATATGAGTATTTAAGGCCTGTGACTGGAGTGAAGTAGGCTGCGCACAATGGAGCCAATCTCAATTTTAGCTGGACAAACAAATATAACTTATAATTATGATTTATACATAAATGAAATACACTATAAATGCATAATTTATAGCGGCGGCGTGGCCAAGGTCAACCTGCACAATCACATATTATATAATATATATATATAAAATCATAAGTCGTCACAATGTGGATTAACCGCAGTTTGAAAATGGCCTTGAACGCCGAAACAGCTGTCACAATAATAAAAAGTAAAAATACTCGCGGAACTTAATAATAACATTATTAAATTTGATTAATATTAATTTTTATTTATTTTTTCTTAAATTTATTTTTGTCAAGCTAATGCAGCGATTGGTATCATTGTGCTATGGAAATTAGTGGTTTTTAAATCGCTCTAAACAATAACAATTGGGTCAGCTGTTATCGGATATCTTTCTGGTTCAAAAGAAATGGAAATTGTTCCAACGCAAGAAATACGAGCGTGTGTGTTCGTACTGATTCTTGAAATTCGTTTAAATTTCACTACTGCGTTGTAATCGCTTTTAACGGTAAATCGTCACAATCTTCGATCTCCGTGTGATGAAATTCGAATCAATTTGATTTATTTATTTAGTCTAGGATGCCCTAGGAATACATAGCATGAATATCAAATAAGCTATTACCACAGCCCCAAACTGCACACCTGTAACTCATTTACTTATATATATATATATTTTTTTTTTAACTACATCTGATTATTTTTTTATTACTTTTTAAATAATTTTTTACATATTATTATTATTTACCTACTTTTATTTTTATTTTTATGATTATGTACTTATTACTATTTACATAATTTTATTTACTTATGATTATTTACCTATTTTTATTATTATGTATTTATTACTATTTACTTATTAATATTTACTGATTATTTTTTACTTATTTTTATTATTTAATTATAATTATCTATTTTTTATTATTTATTTATTACTATTTACTGATTATTTTTTTACTTATTGTTATTATTTAATTATATTTATCTATTTTTTATTATTTATTTATTACTATTTACTTATTAATATTTACTTAATATTATATGTGTATTATTATATGCTTATTACTATTTACTGATTAGTTTTTACTTATTATTATTATTTAATTATAATTATCTAATTTTTATTATTTATTTATTATTATTTACTTATTACTATTTACTGATTATTATTAAATTTTTTGATAGAAACCAGTCACTTTGTGGTTAGACATATTTAATAAAAATAAAACAAATAAACTCAGTTTAATTTTTGTACCCTGAAGATGCTTATGTTAAGCGAAACCGGTCGGTCGTAATAAAATTAAATAAACTTCTCGTGGTTATAAACAAAGTTATTGTTTTATTTTTATATTATTAAATTGTAAAGCCAACCATCTCAACACAGGATTGTCCTAGTGAGATGAGTTCCCTAATGTTTTTGCTTTCATAATTAAATTTAAGAATAAATAAATAAATAAATTGTTAAACTCATGTAAACCCCCTTCAATAAATAGAATTGAAAATATAAAATATTTTAGTATACACATAGACGATTGCCTTAAATGGAATACTCATGTTACAAACTTGACGACAAAACTAAGTAAACATCTTAGACATACTCTTATACTGAATAGAAAACAACTGAGGCAAGTTTATTGTGCTCTTGTACAATCATCTCTCAAATATGATATTATCAGTTGGGGTAGTACCACAAATACTCGCCTGGAGCCTTTAGCAAAGATCCAGAAACTAATCGTGAAGGTTATTTTTAAAGTTCCATTAAGGACGAGTTCTGATTTTATTTAAAACAAAACTAAGTGTTCCAAATTTCAAAAAATATCCCGCTGCGACAATTATAAAATATCCATATATTTGAAAAAAGAAAAGCACTAGAGCCCTGAGACAATTACATGCAAAAAAATTTAATATTCCAGTTTGTAAAATCTTTCATGGACAAAGAAGTTTTAAGTACAATGCTATGAAGCTATTCAATTCCCTACCTGTATCTAGTGAGATCAGAAATACGCAAAACAAAAGTTCCTTTAAAAGTAAGGTCATTGCTCACCCCCAATAAACCTGTCAGCTTCTAAAATCTTTTATACTTTTAAATTAGAATACTTCTGAAAAAAAAATATTAAACTGTAATCTATTAATCTATTTGTCATCTTAAAATCATAGCTGAACAATCACCCCTGTAAATTGCCATCTCAACACAGGCGTTTCACACCTAGTGAGATTGGCAATACGTCAGCCGATAACAAATGCTCATACGAGTATATGTAGATGAAATAAATAAATAATATAGAGTGATTCAAATGACCGGTCAGTGGTTGAGTTGGCATCGCGTCTGGATTCCGCCCAGGCGTCGTGATTTCAAAGCAACATCTCCCGCTTACTTTGATGGTAGTACGAGATTTTCAAAGATTGTCAGGTTATTCGTAACCGCATCCGTTATAATTACTAAATTCATCATTACGATATCTATAATATTTTGTAGTAAGTAATAAATTCACAGAAGAACATCCACAGGGAGTATATCAGAGTAAATAAATGAGTTTATGAGTACATGTTGGCATTATATCTATATATATATATATATATATATGATATGCGCATATATATTACCAAAGTATTTAATTCTATGTAACGGGGTGTTACACTTGCGGCCGTTGCTGTCTTGTTGTCTGTCTTATATTTCTGGCCGGTACATGAATGCTAATTCCGTTAAGTAAATCAGGGTTGTCAATTTTATTATGTTTAAATTGTAAATATTGCAATTATTTATATATCTACGCTATTTAACATGCTTTTCCTGAACGCCGTCAGATTTAGTGCGACTCTCCCCGCTAGTTTCGCCATCTGTCCAGCGTCAAGGTCACGTGGTATGGCATGTTAACGTACGATTTTTGTACATTGACATACGCGTAGTTTTTTTTTGATGCCAGCTAATGCGTGTTCTGTATTGTCTCTCAAAATATATGTCTTCAAATTATCTTAACCGTTAGAGTACGGAAAAGCGCCATCACCCTTGTAAGCTTTAGTTACGTAAATTGCGACGCAGCTCTATGGCGCTTCATTTTTAAGTGTGCTTTTTGTTGTCCTCGGGAGAGCACGTCTTCAATTTGAGCGTTGTATATTGCGGTTGGCGCGTGTTTTGATAATTGTATTTATTGTTTATCCTGTTAAAATAAATACACCCTAAAGTGAATCGATGTTTTTCACCACGTCGGAAGTTAGTTCTATTGCGGATGATCGTAATTTATCAAATGACAGCGGCACTACGGACGACGGGACGTTTGTTCCCATAAATAAAGATAGTGACGACGGAAGTGACATTATTGCACATCGCAATAAAATATTGCGAATAGAAAGTGAATCTTCGGATTCGTTTTCAAAAACGCAATTGGGAAGGGAAATAATCTTATATTTTGTATTTCTTAATATTTTTCGTAGTTGTAAATGTGTAGTTTTTTTTTAATTAAAACTACAGTATTCATAAAATTTCATCGTTTACTTGCATAATTAAAAAAAAAAAACATTAAAATTGATTGATATTTCTCCAAGTTATTGCATTTTTATTGAATGCCATACGTTTTTTTTTAAATTTAACAACGCAGAATATCTGTAGCCATTTATATACATTCTTGCAAAATAAGCATTTTACTAAAACGGTTAATGTTGCGAATGTTTAAAAAAAATAAATTACCTAATTTTTAAATGTATCATTAATGATTTGTTTAGACACTGCCATCCCTTGATTCCTACAGCCATAGCACAAAACTATATAATATTGCAAAACCTTGTGTTTCGTTTCTTTGAAAGGTCAATGGAATAAAATACACGAAGGACGTTCCGAAAAAAAGTCATATTTCTGATTTGATTTAGCTAAACACTAAAGCTATGTAAAATTTATAAATATGTAATAAATATTTTTCTCTTTACAAATATTATGTTTATCGAATTGTGTAATAATACTATCATTATTTATAATTAATAAATAATCCCTCTCCGACGTCCCTCTCCCCTTAAATCTGCTATGAGTTAGTTTTTAGTGGAATTAACACTTGACTGTTTGCTGGGAGGCATTTTCTCTTTGGCCAACGGTTCACGGTTCGATTCCCGTGAATGCTCCTCCACTTCTCGTCCAGTAAAAGTGAAACTTTACACAATCAGCTGTAATAATTATTTTTAAATGCCATTATTTAATGGAGGTTTTTTTTCAGTTCGATTAATTAATTTTTTTATTTACGAGTTCTTTGTTTTGATTTTTTTTTAATCTAAGTAAATTTTATTTAATTAACTTGTTTTGTTTCACAATTAATTAATTAAAAATAATATATGGTGGTATATTTGCTCACGTTCCAATGTGGAAGATACTCTCAGTATCGCCCTGCTGAAAGACTACCATTCAGAATTGAAACGTTGCTTGAAATGGCTTTTAGCCGTGTTTGGTGATCAGATCTGAATAGCCAAGTTTCCCTCGACTTCCTCTTCCCTTTCTCCTTGCCCTTTCTAATACCATCAGCCTCACAACATTCCCCAATTGGGGATGCCATAGTCTCACTGGCTCCAGACGGTTGGGATCAGTTGGAACTCTTGTGCGATATTTACATAAAAAAAGTATCACCCTGGTGAAAGACCACCATTTAGCATTGAAACGTTACTTAAAATAGAATTAGACCGTAAAATATCCACAATAAACCTTTTTCGTTTTGTAATTTTTTTGTTAACAAATTTATAGTATACTTATTTATTTTACATGTGCTATAATTGTAATCTACGGAACGTGTTGCATTCCACTGAGCAATATTATTATTATTATTAGTCGTGTTTTGTGACTAGATCTAAAGAGCCAGGTATTTCTCAACCTTCCGCTACATAATCTTCTTCCCCTCTTCTATTGAAGAATCTGCTAGCCCTACACAAGACGCCCAGTATCTTGGATGCCAGATTTACTCGGGCTTCTATAGAGCTCCGCATTCTTATTGTTATCGACGTGTTTAACTCCTACACCAAAATCAAGAGCAAGTTCTCTTCATTGTCGTAGAAATACTTTAAAAATTAATAAATACAAATACTCAAAAATGGCCCAAAACACCATTTTGTAGGTTTCTAACTGAAGCAATACCACAAATGATTTTTCGTTTTAGAAATTGTATAAGTTATCTTATAAGAGAAAAAATTCTATGAAATTCATCCCAAAATGTATGAAAATAGGTAAGTTTTCATAACCCCACAAAGCATTTTTGAATATTTTATGTATTTTACATAGAATTTAAAAGGTTACAGTTTGGGGATTATTGTCTTTTGAAACCTTACACATTTTTCTAATTACCCTTATGGAATTTATAGATAAATCATTCGCAGTATTTCTTGAGTTAGCAACCTGCAAAGTGTGTATTTTTGGGTGCTGACCGTTAGGAACTAATCAGATATTTTCTTGGAAGGGATGAAATTTCAGTGCGAAATACGTGGTGCAAAGATATAAATTGGCAGGAGGGCGTATAAACATTATTTAGATCAAATGCTTGAAGGAGTTTTAGCGAAAGGGGCCAGATACAGCTTTGACCTTGCGATAGCATTGAAGAAAGAGAAATAATTAAAAAATAAAATAAATCATTGAAGTATATCGTAATCTCCTTTAACAGAAGAAATCATCCCAATAAGCCCTCTATTGATATGGTGGTGTAACCCTAAGTGACCAGCTCACAGAAGAAGACCTCTCAGAAGCTCGGCGTATTGTACAGAGCCCGAATATACTTTAATAGTACACAACTGCTAACCCTATACAAATCGCAAGTGCGGCCTCATTGTAGAATTTGGCAGTCACAAAATATCTAAAAAAAAAACCATTGACTGCGCGGAAACAGGTGGTCTGTTTGATTAATTCGCCTTTCTTAACGATGTCAGGTGGGAATGCTGTCCTTGTTCTACCAATATTTCAATGGAATATGGTCTGAAAACTAGCAACTAGAACCCTTCGGCAAAGGTGCACAGTCGAGAAACAAGCCAAACGTGCGCACAACATTTGTACACCGTTGAAATTTGTGACACAAGAACGGTTCGCTTCTAACACTCATTTTTGTGTTCAACAGCTCGGCTGTGGAATGATCTGCCGGCCTCTATGTTTCCTCCCGCCTACAACATGGATCTCTTAAAGACCTAGGTTCACTCCTTCTGTCCTCCGAAAGACCCCCCACACAGCATCCTCAAGGTGACAAATAATAGAAAATTATTTCTCTCGATGCCTCTGTGAAGTAACTGTAATATGTATTTAATCATTGTAGAAAATAATATTAACATAACGAAACATGAAAACGAAAAAAAAAACGACATATATTAAATCTTCTCTCTTCTCTCTTCTCTCTTCTCTCTTCTCTCTTCTCTCTTCTCTCTTCTCTCTTCTCTCTTCTCTCTTCTCTCTTCTCTCTTCTCTTCTCTCTTCTCTCTTCTCCTCTTCTCTCTTCTCTCTTCTCTCTCTTCTCTCTTCTCTCTTCTCTCTTCTCTCTTCTCTCTTCTCTCTTCTCTCTTCTCTCTTCTCTCTTCTCTCTTCTCTCTTCTCTCTTCTCTCTTCTCTCTTCTCTCTTCTCTCTTCTCTCTTCTCTCTTCTCTCTTCTCTCTTCTCTCTTCTCTCTTCTCTCTTCTCTATACTCTCTTCTCTCTTCTCTCTTCTCTCTTCTCTCTTCTCTCTTCTCTCTTCTCTCTTCTCTCTTCTCTCTTCTCTCTTCTCTCTTCTCTCTTCTCTCTTCTCTCTTCTCTCTTCTTTCTTCTCTCTTCTCTCTTCTCTCTTCTCTCTTCTCTCTTCTCTCTTCTCTCTTCTCTCTTCTCTCTTCTCTCTTCTCTCTTCTCTCTTCTCTCTTCTCTCTTCTCTTTCTTCTTTCTCTTCTTCTCTTCTTCTCTTCTTCTCTTCTTCTCTTCTTCTCTTCTTCTCGTCTCTTCTCTCTTCTCTCTTCTCTCTTCTCTCTTCTCTCTTCTCTCTTCTCTCTTCTCTCTTCTCTCTTCTCTCTTCTCTCTTCTCTCTTCTCTCGTCTCTCTTCTCTCTTCTCTCTTCTCTCTTCTCTCTTCTCTCTTCTCTCTTCTCTCTTCTCTCTTCTCTCTTCTCTCTTCTCTCTTATCTCTTCTCTCTTCTCTCTTCTCTCTTCTCTCTTCTCTCTTCTCTCTCTTCTCTCTTCTCTCTTCTCTCTTCTCTCTTCTCTCTTCTCTCTTCTCTCTTCTCTCTTCTCTCTTCTCTCTTCTCTCTCTCTCTTCTCTCTTCTCTCTTCTCTCTTCTCTCTTCTCTCTTCTCTCTTCTCTCTTCTCTCTTCTCTCTTCTCTCTTCTCTCTTCTCTCTTCTCTCTTCTCTCTTCTCTCTTCTCTCTTATCAAAATTGTGATAAGAAGACATTTCAAAATGTGGCTGATTGACAATTTTACATTAGAATGTCCGTCAAACAATAAAAAAATAATTAACAATGTTACATTAAATTAATAAACAATTAATTAACAATGTTACATTAGAATGTCTGTCAAACACCCCGCTACAGAATTAATTAAAATATAGGTCATTCCTACATACAAAGTGACCCGGCCACTTTTTAATTGCCAAGTAATCCAAAAAACCTTTACGTTTCACGTTGGCTACAGTCAAGTAGTGATTGCTTTTGGTAGATCGTAAATAATTCAGTCGCGTGTGAGATTGGTATTCGTACAATATATGAGTATTTAAGGCCTGTGACTGGAGTGAAGTAGGCTGTACACAATGGGGCCAATTTCAATTTTAGCTGGACAAACAAATGTAACTTACAATTATAATTACATAAATGAAATACACTATAAATGCATAATTTATAGCGGCGGTGTGGCCAAGGTCAATCTGCACAATCACATATTATATATAATATATATATAATATATGTATAATATATATATAATATTTAGAACTTTCCATGGTGATAGACATTCCGACGGCCATTGCTCCCAATTCTACTGAGCAGAGTAGGTTTAATGTAAAAACCTCACAGAATAGAGAATTTTAATTATTTTCTAACTAAATCGGTTTTACGGATAATAAATCATTATTTAAAAAAAAAACGTCCAAATTAGAATAGGGTGGGAGTAAATAAAATCATGTAAATAAGTCGTCACAATGTGGATTAACCGCACTTTGAAAATGGCCTCGAACGCCGAAACAGCTATCACAATAATAAAAAGTAAAAATACTCGCAGCACTTAATAATAACATTATTAAATTTGATTAATATTAATTTTTATTTATTTTTTCTTAAATTTATTTTTGTCAAGCTAATGCAGCGATTGGTATCATTGTGCTATGGAAATTAGTGGTTTTTAAATCGCTCTAAACAATAACAATTGGGTCAGCTGTTATCGGATATCTTTCTGGTTCAAAAGAAATGGAAATTGTTCCAACGCAAGAAATACGAGCGTGTGTGTTCGTACTGATTCTTGAAATTCGTTTAAATTTCACTACTGCGTTGTTACCGCTTTTAACGGTGAATCGTCACAATCTTCGATCTCCGTGTGATGAAATTCGAATCAATTTGATTTATTTATTTAGTCTAGGATGCCCTAGGAAAACATAGCATGAATATCAAATAAGCTATTACCACAGCCCCAAACTGCACAGCTGTAACTCATTTACTTATATATATATATATATTTATTTTTTTTTAACTACATGTGATTATTTTTTTATTACTTTTTAAATAATTTTTTACATATTATTATTATTTACCTACTTTTATTTTTATTTTTATGATTATGTACTTATTACTATTTACATAATTTTATTTACTTATTATTATTTACATATTTTTATTATTATGTACTTATTACTATTTACATAATTTTATTTACTTATGATTATTTACCTATTTTAATTATTATGTATTTATTACTATTTACTTATTAATATTTACTTAATATTATATGTGTATTATTATATGCTTATTACTATTTACTGATTATTTTTTACTTATTGTTATTATTTAATTATAATTATCTATTTTTTATTATTTATTTATTACTATTTACTTATTAATATTTACTTAATATTATATGTGTATTATTATATGCTTATTACTATTTACTGATTATTTTTTACATGTTATTATTATTTAATTATATTTATCTAATTTTTATTATTTATTTATTATTATTTACTTATTACTATTTACTGATTATTATTAAATTTTTTGATAAAAACCAGTCACTTTGTGGTTAGACATATTTAATAAAAATAAAACAAATAAACTCAGTTTAATTTTTGTACCCTGAAGATGCTTATGTTAAGCGAAACCGGTCGGTCGTAATAAAATTAAATAAACTTTTCGTGGTTATAAACAAAGTTATTGTTTTATTTTTATATTATTAAATTGTAAAGCCACTCATCTCAACACAGGATTTTCCTAGTGAGATGAGTTCCCTAATGTTTTTGTTTTCATAATTAAATTTAAGAATAAATAAATAAATAAATTGCTAAACTCATGTACTCGCCCTTCAATAAATAGAGTTGAAAATATAAAATATTTTAGTATACACATAACCCATTGCCTTAAATGGAATACTCATGTTACAAACTTGACGACAAAACTAAGGAAACATCTTAGACATACTCTTATACTGAATACAAAACAACTGAGGCAAGTTTATTGTGCTCTTGTACAATCATCTCTCAAATATGATATTATCAGTTGGGGTAGTACCACAAATACTCGCCTGGAGCCTTTAGCAAAGATCCAGAAACTAATCGTGAAGGTTATTTTTAAAGTTCCATTAAGGACGAGTTCTGATTTTATTTAAAACAAAACTAAGTGTTCCAAATTTCAAAAAATATCCCTCTGCGACAATTATAAAATATCCATATATTTGAAAAAAGAAAAGCACTAGAGCCCTGAGACAATTACATGCAAAAAAATTTAATATTCCAGTTTGTAAAATCTTTCATGGACAAAGAAGTTTTAAGTACAATGCTATGAAGCTATTCAATTCCCTACCTGTATCTAGTGAGATCAGAAATACGCAAAACAAAAGTTCCTTTAAAAGTAAGGTCATTGCTCACCCCCAATAAACCTGTCAGCTTCTAAAATCTTTTATACTTTTAAATTAGAATACTTCTGAAAAAAAAATATTAAACTGTAATCTATTAATCTATTTGTCATCTTAAAATCATAGCTGAACAATCACCCCTGTAAATTGCCATCTCAACACAGGCGTTTCACACCTAGTGAGATTGGCAATACGTCAGCCGATAACAAATGCTCATACGAGTATATGTAGATGAAATAAATAAATAATATAGAGTGATTCAAATGACCGGTCAGTGGTTGAGTTGGCATCGCGTCTGGATTCCGCCCAGGCGTCGTGATTTCAAAGCAACATCTCCCGCTTACTTTGATGGTAGTACGAGATTTTCAAAGATTGTCAGGTTATTCGTAACCGCATCCGTTATAATTACTAAATTCATCATTACGATATCTATAATATTTTGTAGTAAGTAATAAATTCACAGAAGAACATCCACAGGGAGTATATCAGAGTAAATAAATGAGTTTATGAGTACATGTTGGCATTATATCTATATATATATATATATATATGATATGCGCATATATATTACCAAAGTATTTAATTCTATGTAACGGGGTGTTACACTTGCGGCCGTTGCTGTCTTGTTGTCTGTCTTATATTTCTGGCCGGTACATGAATGCTAATTCCGTTAAGTAAATCAGGGTTGTCAATTTTATTATGTTTAAATTGTAAATATTGCAATTATTTATATATCTACGCTATTTAACATGCTTTTCCTGAACGCCGTCAGATTTAGTGCGACTCTCCCCGCTAGTTTCGCCATCTGTCCAGCGTCAAGGTCACGTGGTATGGCATGTTAACGTACGATTTTTGTACATTGACATACGCGTAGTTTTTTTTTGATGCCAGCTAATGCGTGTTCTGTATTGTCTCTCAAAATATATGTCTTCAAATTATCTTAACCGTTAGAGTACGGAAAAGCGCCATCACCCTTGTAAGCTTTAGTTACGTAAATTGCGACGCAGCTCTATGGCGCTTCATTTTTAAGTGTGCTTTTTGTTGTCCTCGGGAGAGCACGTCTTCAATTTGAGCGTTGTATATTGCGGTTGGCGCGTGTTTTGATAATTGTATTTATTGTTTATCCTGTTAAAATAAATACACCCTAAAGTGAATCGATGTTTTTCACCACGTCGGAAGTTAGTTCTATTGCGGATGATCGTAATTTATCAAATGACAGCGGCACTACGGACGACGGGACGTTTGTTCCCATAAATAAAGATAGTGACGACGGAAGTGACATTATTGCACATCGCAATAAAATATTGCGAATAGAAAGTGAATCTTCGGATTCGTTTTCAAAAACGCAATTGGGAAGGGAAATAATCTTATATTTTGTATTTCTTAATATTTTTCGTAGTTGTAAATGTGTAGTTTTTTTTTAATTAAAACTACAGTATTCATAAAATTTCATCGTTTACTTGCATAATTAAAAAAAAAAAACATTAAAATTGATTGATATTTCTCCAAGTTATTGCATTTTTATTGAATGCCATACGTTTTTTTTTAAATTTAACAACGCAGAATATCTGTAGCCATTTATATACATTCTTGCAAAATAAGCATTTTACTAAAACGGTTAATGTTGCGAATGTTTAAAAAAAATAAATTACCTAATTTTTAAATGTATCATTAATGATTTGTTTAGACACTGCCATCCCTTGATTCCTACAGCCATAGCACAAAACTATATAATATTGCAAAACCTTGTGTTTCGTTTCTTTGAAAGGTCAATGGAATAAAATACACGAAGGACGTTCCGAAAAAAAGTCATCTTTCTGATTTGATTTAGCTAAACACTAAAGCTATGTAAAATTTATAAATATGTAATAAATATTTTTCTCTTTACCAATATTATGTTTATCGAATTGTGTAATAATACTATCATTATTTATAATTAATAAATAATCCCTCTCCGACGTCCCTCTCCCCTTAAATCTGCTATGAGTTAGTTTTTAGTGGAATTAACACTTGACTGTTTGCTGGGAGGCATTTTCTCTTTGGCCAACGGTTCACGGTTCGATTCCCGTGAATGCTCCTCCACTTCTCGTCCAGTAAAAGTGAAACTTGACACAATCAGCTGTAATAATTATTTTTAAATGCCATTATTTAATGGAGGTTTTTTTTCAGTTCGATTAATTAATTTTTTTATTTTTTTATTTACGAGTTCTTTGTTTCGATTTTTTTTTAATCTACCCCTGACTATTCGGAGTCGGTGGGACTATGGGATCCACGAGTGGGTATGTTGTGAGACCGAAGGGAGTTGGGAATAAAGAGTGATGGGATACTCTTAGTATCCCATCTGACGGCCTGCATGGTCGAGGGGTAAGGCTCTCGACTACGAATCCGAGGGTCGCGGCTTCAAATTCCGGCGCGCAAGTAAATTTTATTTAATTAACTTGTGTTGTTTCACAATTAATTAATTAAAAATAATATATGGTGGTATATTTGCTCACGTTCCAATGTGGAAGATACTCTCAGTATCGCCCTGCTGAAAGACTACCATTCAGAATTGAAACGTTGCTTGAAATGGCTTTTAGCCGTGTTTGGTGATCAGATCTGAATAGCCAAGTTTCCCTCGACTTCCTCTTCCCTTTCTCCTTCCCCTTTCTAATACCATCACCCTCACAACATTCCCCAATTGGGGATGCCATAGTCTCACTGGCTCCAGACGGTTGGGATCAGTTGGAACTCTTGTGCGATATTTACATAAAAAAAGTATCACCCTGGTGAAAGACCACCATTTAGCATTGAAACGTTACTTAAAATAGAATTAGACCGTAAAATATCCACAATAAACCTTTTTCGTTTTGTAATTTTTTTGTAAACAAATTTATAGTATACTTATTTATTTTACATGTGCTATAATTGTAATCTACGGAACGTGTTGCATTCCACTGAGCAATATTATTATTATTATTAGTCGTGTTTTGTGACTAGATCTAAAGAGCCAGGTATTTCTCAACCTTCCGCTACATAATCTTCTTCCCCTCTTCTATTGAAGAATCTGCTAGCCCTACACAAGACGCCCAGTATCTTGGATGCCAGATTTACTCGGGCTTCTATAGAGCTCCGCATTCTTATTGTTATCGACGTGTTTAACTCCTAAACCAAAATCAAGAGCAAGTTCTCTTCATTGTCGTAGAAATACTTTAAAAAATAATAAATACAAATACTCAAAAATGGCCCAAAACACCATTTTGTAGGTTTCTAACTGAAGCAATACCACAAATGATTTTTCGTTTTAGAAATTGTATAAGTTATCTTATAAGAGAAAAAATTCTATGAAATTCATCCCAAAATGTATGAAAATAGGTAAGTTTTCATAACCCCACAAAGCATTTTTGAATATTTTACATAAAATTCCAATATGTATTTTACATAGAATTTAAAAGGTTACAGTTTGGGGATTATTGTCTTTTGAAACCTTACACATTTTTCTAATTACCCTTATGGAATTTATAGATAAATCATTAGCAGTATTTCTTGAGTTAGCAACCTGCAAAGTGTGTATTTTTGGGTGCTGACCGTTAGGAACTAATCAGATATTTTCTTGGAAGGGATGAAATTTCAGTGCGAAATACGTGGTGCAAAGATATAAATTGGCAGGAGGGCGTATAAACATTATTTAGATCAAATGCTTGAAGGAGTTTTAGCGAAAGGGGCCAGATACAGCTTTGACCTTGCGATAGCATTGAAGAAAGAGAAATAATTAAAAAATAAAATAAATCATTGAAGTATATCGTAATCTCCTTTAACAGAAGAAATCATCCCAATAAGCCCTCTATTGATATGGTGGTGTAACCCTAAGTGACCAGCTCACAGAAGAAGACCTCTCAGAAGCTCGGCGTATTGTACAGAGCCCGAATATACTTTAATAGTACACAACTGCTAACCCTATACAAATCGCAAGTGCGGCCTCATTGTAGAATTTGGCAGTCACAAAATATCTAAAAAAAAAACCATTGACTGCGCGGAAACAGGTGGTCTGTTTGATTAATTCGCCTTTCTTAACGATGTCAGGTGGGAATGCTGTCCTTGTTCTACCAATATTTCAATGGAATATGGTCTGAAAACTAGCAACTAGAACCCTTCGGCAAAGGTGCACAGTCGAGAAACAAGCCAAACGTGCGCACAACATTTGTACACCGTTGAAATTTGTGACACAAGAACGGTTCGCTTCTAACACTCATTTTTGTGTTCAACAGCTCGGCTGTGGAATGATCTGCCGGCCTCTATGTTTCCTCCCGCCTACAACATGGATCTCTTAAAGACCTAGGTTCACTCCTTCTGTCCTCCGAAAGACCCCCCACACAGCATCCTCAAGGTGACAAATAATAGAAAATTATTTCTCTCGATGCCTCTGTGAAGTAACTGTAATATGTATTTAATCATTGTAGAAAATAATATTAACATAACGAAACATGAAAACGAAAAAAAAAACGACATATATTAAAAAGATTTCAGTCGCACCTGGGACTCGAACCCAGGACCTCTGCCTATCCGTGGCAACCGCTTAACCAACGTAGCTAATGAGACCAGTTCAATTTATGTCATCTTCATCGATATCGTATCTCAAATTCAAGATTTGTCAATATTATTCTCCATTTTTACTCCCGTATTGGCAGCTATCTTTATAATGATTACAAAGTTCTTAACGAACACAATTGCAAACTAGACAGTGTTTCGGATTAATATCAGATTTTTTTATTTATATGATATATCTATTGACTTTTTATAAAAGTCTAAAGAATTTATTCAATATTTAATTAATAATTATTTTTATTGAGCTTTAAAAACCTCATCTTTTAATATTTAATATTTTATGCGACTGAATTTTTTTTTATTTTCTGTAGTTTTTTTTTTCGGTTTTCATGTTTCATTTAGGTTATGTTAGTATTATTTTCTACAATGAATAAATATTAAAAAATTAGGTTTTTAAATCTCAATAAAAATAATTAGTAATTAAAAATTGTAATATATAAATAGATCGTGGTCACCCCATTTTACAGTACCCGGGAAATTATATTTTGTCCAGGGTATTTAGAGGATTCACCTATATATCTACAATTTCAAGGTTTTCTGTCTTCCGTGTTAATACCTAAAGTTTTTTTTTAATACTTACGAGTATATTTTTATTTTGTGTTTCAATTTTGGCAGAATTTTGCCAGGGGAGTGGGTACAGACAATCTAATCGGCAGAATTTACGCACCGGTAGTTGTTATTCTCGGATTAACGGGACAATAATACGATCGCGTGTGGCTTACTGGGCTACTGTACTCAGGGCCGCCACATCGTCGTTTAAGGCGCGCGGCGCAGACGGGCGCCCGAAACAGGGGGCGGCTAATTGTACAATTTTTTTGTATACAGTGATTTACGTATAATATTTTTTGCTATACAGGGAAACGGACGAAAGTGAATGCAAAGTCTGCTAATTGGATGGAAAAATGAACATTTTTAATTGAATTTTATATTATTTATGTATTTAGTTTGAGATTTGTTAATATTATCGTAAATGATTAAATATTACAATGCGGTTTACAAGCTCCAATAAATTATTCCAACAAATTTAATATTTATCCTAGACTTGTAGAAAAAGTCAATAGATGTTCCATATAAATAAAAACAATTCTATTGGTATATCCGTGACAATACCTAGGCTGCAAATAATTTACGATAGAATCTTGCATCATTTAGAGACTTAGTAGCCAAAAATATATGGGAAATGTTTAAAGACGACATTTTAAAATACATATTTTTATTTTTATGTGAGTACCGCACAAGAATCCCAACTGCTCCCAACCGTCTGAAGCCAGTGAGACTATGGCATCCCATACAATTAAGATATGTTGTGAATCTGAAGATAGCAGGGAAGGAAACGAAATGGTGAAGAGAAAGGTGGGGAAGTATCTGGCTGTACAGATCTGGTCACCAAATACGGCTAAAGCTATTTCAAGTAAAATTTTGATTCTGAATGGCGGTACCAGGGCGATACTGAAAATATCTACTGATATTGATAGTTAATAAAATTGAAATATGATGTCGATAAAAATGAAGGAAAGCAATAAGGTGACATTAGCTTAGTTGGTTTGAGCGCTGGTCACAGAAAGACTGAGAGGTCCTGCTATCGAGTCCCTGATGCGACTGTTATCTTTTTGTTTTCTTCGTCTTTTCTTTTTCATATTTCATTAATATGTGTTAATACCATATTACCTTCAAAGATTAAATATTATAATGACGTTTATAAGTATCAATAAGTTATTTTAATACAATTTAAAAAAATGTAGAGCAATTTAAAAAAAACTAACTGCATGTTTAATACCGTATAATAAAATAAGTAGGTGATGTGTTGTCATTTGTACAACTTGTATTATTTATTTACAGGTTTCATGCTTGCTGACTCGTTGATGTCTTTTCCGTTCGAGTCTCTTGAACATGTCTTTGAAAATTTTACTTATTACTGCATTTTAAAGAGCCTACAGTTTGTCAACAAGTAATAGTAGACAACAATAGAGGACGCTGTGATCGCTTAAGTAGTTTTAAATGGCAACACCAACGGGTGGTTGGTTTGATAGATGCATCTTTAATATAACGGGTGTATTTGACGTTCGGCAGATTTACGCTAAAACAATCCTCACTCATCTTTATTCAAACAAAAGTAAATACTATGAAAAAAAAAAACACTCGTATTACTAGAAATGCCAACAAAGATTTACTGCAAATTCCTGTAATTCATACTACTTTTGGGCAACGGAACTTTAGGTACCTTGCAATAAGAATTTACAACATTCTTCCGGTTATCATAAAAAAAACTGATTCACAAAAAAATTTCAAACACAATGTAAAAAATTGGATTAGAAGTAATGATAAGGCATTTACCGGTGCACTCACCCAAATTAAAAATTATTCATTCAACGAATTCTGAAGTATATTTTAATATAAGTTTATATTCATAGGTATTTTAAAATAACAAAATAATTTGCAAAATTACTGCCTCAACACAGGCTAGCCTAGTGAGGCGGGTTATGTGAAACTTTAACTATAACTGTTATTAAATTATTTTCTATTTTACTTTAAAAACCACTGTACACTTACATTATTATATTATACATGTCCTTTAGTTATAGTTAAATTTAAAAAAAAAGATTACAATAAAGATGTATGATTATGAATCTATCTAAACAAATGGATTGCAAGATTTGAAGTACAGACATCAGGTGGGAATGCTGTCCTTGTTCTACCGGTATTTCAATATTTGATCCCTTCAGCACGGATGCACAGTTGAGAAATACACTAACCGGTCGCGGAATATTTGCGGGTCGCTTCTACGACTCGTTTTTGAGTTCAACAACTCGGCTTTGGAATAATCTGACGGCCTCTGTGTTTCTTACTTCTTACAACATGGGTCTCTTCAAGACCCGGGCTCACTCCTTCTATTCTCTAAAAGACCCTCCACACAGCATCCCTAAAGATGACATAGTCCTCGAGGAAATTTATTTTTAGGTGTGGAGTAACTATAAAAAATAACGATTTTTTGAAATATCTCTATTTCTGGATGTTTCACAATCAAAATCCGTGGGAAAAATCCGTATTTTTTTATAGGATATTTTTAAAATAAATTCATGCAACGTAATATCAGATTGCATGAATGCATCCAACAGGCTAACAGTCATGCAATATTTTATTTTACAGTTGATCATAAATGGTTTTACCACACATTCACCTCAGAGATCTCATTTATACAGCATTCAGGCAACTTTCATCCTTCCTCTGCCAGTTTCATGCCTCGCTGTCATACATCAGGGTTGGGTTTAATTCTTCAGTAGTAAAAGACCATAAATGTAATTTATTGCGATCGGACGTACTGAGCAGCAACTTACCGGAGCGGAAAATTCCTCAACCGTACTCTGCGTAGGGAAAGTGAATTAGACAAAGGGGCAATAACTTTACCATAGACCACAACGTAGATTAATTACAGTTACAATTATGTTGGCGACGGTGTAGAATATAAATTACGATTTACGCCCATACCGCGAAATTTAATTAAAACACAATATTTCACGGAAATTTTTATTTTTAATTTTTTCGGAAAATTGTAGTGTTCTTTATGTTCTGGTTGCTATGGTTACGCGCATTAACACGTAGAACGCCGAGCTCCCGTGATCTAATCTTCCACTCAGGACATTTATGTCACCTTTGGGGATACTGTGTGGAGGTTCTTTGTGGGGAAAGGAAGGAGAGAGAGTTCTGGGGTAGAAAAATGAGGGGTGGGTAGAAATATGGGGGGTCAGTGTGTCCAGGAGCGACAGACGTATGAATCCATCCCTCCCATTCCAGTGCAAGGCGATGATGGGTCGAAAGAGTCCGGCTGGATACTCAAACAGTCTCCCTCAATCGGCCTTTCTCGATCCGCCCACCACGCTGTTAGTGGGCGGACGAATTCGTCGCCAAGGTCTGAACAAACCTCATCTCATGAACCCGGGATATCCTGCTAAGTCATCTGCCGTAGCAAACAACTTAGGGTGACCTATGGCAGAGGTGTTGGTTATCCAATGAATGGTACCCGGGGTGGCGGTACCTATACCCGCCTCCCAAATAGAAATGAATACTTCAGAGACAAAACACACTTATTTATTTTTATTATTGAAAAATACGTTGATTACGGTGAAAAACAATTTCCATAAATTAAAATGACACATGATATGTTTCCTTGTGATGTCTTATTTGTACATGTATTTACCGGGCGACATGTGTAGTGTATAAGTGTGTGTACGTGTGAGTATGTTTGAAGGTGTGAGAAATGGTGACCTACAAATAGAAGTGATGCCATGTGTATGCGCATTTACCAGTTTATATCATTGTGAAGATGCTCCTTAATACATTACAATAAAGACTTCCACACACACCATCCAAGACAGAAAGAAGATATTAGAATAAAAAAAATTAACAAATCCCAAACACAAAATTGTTTACTGTATTAGTTCAGTAGTTAAGCATTAGCATATATAGATAAAGCATATTTAGAGTAAGAAAATAATAATAATATTTATTTGAAACACACGTCATTTAACAAAAATATTTAAGAAGGCTTTGACTGTCCAACTAGGAGCAAATCCCGTTTTAGGACAGTCAAATTGATAAGTTAGTTCATATTAATAAACATATACGTGAAATGTAAGTCCAAAGTCATGGTGTTTGAAAGAAAGAGTACGAAAACAGTGTGCGATATAGTTATGAATGATGAATACTTGGAGCAGGTCGATGAGTTTGTGTATTTGGGAAGTACGTTTATGAGAGATGGAAAGACTGACAGGGATATTGAAAGAAGGGTGAATGCAGGAAACTCCATTAACGGAGGACTAAACGTGGTTGGCGCAAAAAAAAAGTTGTCCAAAGAAGCGAAGCTAGCAGTCCACAATGGAGTGCTGATACCAACCCTGATGTATGACAGTGAGGCATGGAACTGGCAGAGGTAGGATGAAAGTAGACTGAATGCTGTAGAAACGAGATCTCAGAGACGAATGTGTGGTAAAACAATGTATGATCGTGTGAAAAATGTTGAGATTCTTAATGAATGCAATGCTGATCTGAGCGTACTAAGAAAGGGACGCTTAGATGGTTTGGGCATGTAGAGCGAATGAACGAAGAGAGTGTAAGGAGAATATATGACGCGAATGTGAATGGAAAAAGAAGCCGGGGACGTTAGAGGAAGACATGGCACGATCAAGTGAACCAAATTCTTGAGTCGGGCCATGTCAGAAGTCGGAATAACAGAAGAGAATGTATGAGACGTTGTATGAAAGTGAATGAAGCAAGAAGTGTATGCTAAGATCGAGTTGTTTGGCGGTCCGTCCTCTCTGCCTACCCCTGCGGGGAAACGGCGTGATGGTTAGTTAGTTAGTTAGTACAAATGTTTATTTACTTATACTATTTGTTATTGCTAATACTTGTCTATCTATGTATATTTTGTACCATTTTTCAACAATTGCAATGTCTTTTAATTTCTGTAATATATTAGTGTACAACTGTTTCCGGAGACAATGAAAAATAAATAAATGATAAAAAATTTCATAAGTATCAATATTTCGGATATACATTGACATTTAGTATTTAATTAGGTTATCATTTTTATTCTTTTTATTTTTCATCCAATGTTATTCTTTGTTTCAATCATTGTAATTTATGTGCGTGCACTCTTATAGTAGATCAGTTCTTATTAAGTGCAGCAAACGCAGCTAAGAATATACAATTTCATAAATTCAAGTCATTGTGCCTTTCCTTGGTTTTAATCTATCAAAGTTACAAATGACACCAACTGCATAATTAATTCTTCATTTCTCATGATTTCTCATTAGTAAATAACAGCCTCCATTAATTTACTGTAGAGATATTCAAGTTTCACTTGACCATTTTTATTATTCACAAGAAATATACTCAGTATTAACAACGATAGTGTTAACAACGATAGTATTAACAGTGATAGTGTTAATAACGATAGTGATAACAACGATATTATTAACAACGATAGTGTTTAGAACGATAGTGTTAACTACGATAGTGTTAACAGCGATAGTGATATCAACGATAGTATTAACAGCGATAGTGTTTAGAATGATAGTATTAACAATGAGTGTTAACAACGATAGCATTACAAACGATAGTGTAAACAACAATGGTATTAATAACGATAGTATTAACAACGATCGTGTTTTTAACTAGTTAGGTAACAATCACTCATCTGCGTCAAGATTTTCGTGATAACATTCAATTTCATCCAAAAGTTCAAGATTTACAACCTTGGGCAGATCTATACAAGCGCGGATAAAAGATATAGAAATTGATAAAAAAATTTAAAAGTGTCACCAGAGACAAAAATTAAGTTAACATTTTTTATTCCTAATATGCTCAGGAATCACTGGTTAAAGTTTGTCGGATTCGTGCTGCATATCAGTGATATATACCTATCGATCCCTGTTTTAATGTTTTTGTTTTTGTAGGAAGTAGTGGATTTTTTGTGTCTGTGTTTGATAATGCCTTCGAAGGGCGAAACGTCTACCATGCGTAAAAGGTCGACAGTATTATTATTGACGACTTCCTTGAGTGGTGTGCTCCTCGGCTCTGCACTCAGAGGTCGCAGATTTTAAACTCGGCGTGGAAATGTAATTTTATTTCCAAATTTATTCATGCACTTTCACGTTAAGCAGTTTTAAAAGTAAATATAGCCTAGTTTCACCAAGATTTGGAAGTGGAAAATGCTCTCAGTATCGCCCCGGAGAAAGACAGAAAGGCGAATCCATAAAAGAAGTTGATCACTCTATTTCTGGGCTACTTCTATCGACCATATAGTAACTAAAGCATCACCTATGCTTGGTTTCGTCATCCGTGCCTGAAAACAGTTCAACGATCTTAGCACTTTAAAAACACTTTAATTCTCATATGTTCGCAGTATTCTGGAAAATGCATCTCAGGTATGGAACCCAGGCTATGCAGTACATAAAAACAGAATTGAAAGCGTCCAAAATAGATTTTTAAGGTCCATAAACTTCCGCTTTTTTAGATCTCATGTGAATGAAGACTCCGCACCGTTTTTTTTTAATTTACTTGCCGAATTTTTAATTAACTTGCCGAAGAAATATAGCGGATTCCGTAATGTAATTAAAAATCGCACACAACTTAGTTGATAGCCCCGATCTTCTCAAACGCCTATTATTTCATATCTCAAATCGCAACAGCCGACAGTCACTTAATTTTTATATCCCTCATTGTAAAAACAATTCCAAACAAAACTCTTTTATCTACAGACCTACATACTCATTCAACTTAATTATTACCAAATTGACATTTTTACCTCAACTATACGTGATATTAAATTAAAATTACACGACCGCTCTCAAACTAAATAACTTAAACCGTCTTTCCATCTACTCTAGTCCTTTTTACCTTTATCCCACTCCTATGTCCCCCTCCACCCTCCCCTCCCCTGACTGATATAGTTTAACTGATGTAAAACTGTATATTGTCACACTTTACGCATAATACGAGTATTTATCATAAGCAGCGGAAAATTTTATAATGATTTATTGTTTTTATTGTTATATATATGTACATTATGCATTTGCTGTTAATTTTCCCAAAAATAAATAAAACAAAATAAAAATCAAATACGATTGTAGTAGTTCATCGGCCAATAACATATTACTATATGTACACTGTATCACCAATAAGCGTGATGCTGCGTAAAAATGTACATATTATTAACATTATTTACAGGCAGATATATCCTTACTTATACAGGACACACTTTAGATCAGGGGCGCACAGACTTTTTGAGAGGAGGGTCGGATATGAAGATTTATTTTTCGTCGGGTGACCGTCGGGGGGTAAGGGGGGGGAGTAATAAACTTAGTTAAAGATTAGTAATAGACATTATTTTCACTATATGTGGTGACAATTTTGCCGTAAACAAGCGTATTTTTCACATGTTTACCCAAATAAACATGAACATTTTAACGCATTATTATAACGTTGCTCAGACAACGATGGAAATTTAGCAGACTACCGTTATTAAATACATGAAAAGTAGATAAATAAGCCACAGTTAAGCTTCTGGTAGCTTATTTTAATATAAAAAAAAAAATAAATGTAATAATTGCCCTATTTTAACTAAACAATAAGATTTGACCAAAGTCCGAATTTAATGATGTTCCCTTTTTCCCCTCCCTTTCCCATAGCCCTCTACCTACACATCTACCGCCCCCTCTCTGAAGCTCTGTCCTGTTCTAGTTTGATATACTGTCTCTTTCCCCCACTTTCACTCTCTACATTATAATATATCTCTGCATGTTAATTTATTTTATACTTAATAATTGAAGAAAAAAATATTAACATAACCTAAATGAAAGATGAAACCGGAAAAAACAACAGAAACTAAAAAGATTTCAGTCGCATCTGGGACAGGTTCTGAGAGATCTTTTTATTTTCTGTTGTTTTTTCCGGTTTCATCTTTCATTTAGGTTATTTTAATATTATTTTCTACAATGATTAAATATTACAATGAGGTTTTTAAATGTCAATAAAAATAGTTAATAATTAAAAATCGAATTATTTTATACTCGCTGATGTGTACCCGGACTTGCTCGGGTTTATATAGAGCTATGATCTTGTGAAATATTGCTTGTAATTAGGGTGCCATAATTTAGTTAACAGTGAAAGTAACTATCTCTAAACAAAGAAACTATTTATTTCATTCCAACCGTTTATTTTTTTTCAAAACACATCTAAATAATAGAGTTCTTATGTAGGTAAGTACTTGTGTTTTACATTTTGAAAATACTCTAAACAAAAAAAAACTTTTTTTGAATATGCAATCTGTGGCTAACAAGAATGTTATATCTATGGGCTAACCTAAATAAAACATGGCGGGTTAAATGTTTTTCATACTATTTTTAAAACGTTATAGCAACAGTTTTACATATTGGATTTCATTCAAACTACTTTCTAAACCTTCCCGGCACTAATAAGAACAACCTGTGCTATTTTCAGCGAAACCGGTCTAGTGATTTTCGAGAACATCGAAGACAAAGAAACAAACAAACTTACATTGATTTTTGAAGAAGAAGATATGTACGTTCCTGATGAAGGTTGAGTTCAACCGAAACCGGTCGATAACGCATTAATATAAATAAAATAAAGAGCCTTAAAAAAATTTATTTAGACTGTAATATCAAGCCACAAAGTAATTGCTTTCTTCCAAATATTAAATATGTTCTCCTCAAAGTGGTTAGAATATAAAAAAAATAATGAAACATAAAAATTGAAAAAACAGAAATCAAATAAAAGAAAAGGCACTTTATCAGACCAACATAAGGCGGTCTCATGGAGAATTACTATCGTTGTATTTCACCAGGGCGGTACCGACCTTACACACCTTACTTTGAACAGTGCCCTTGCAAATCATAAATATGCAAATCGTTGATATCTGAGTAGGTAACAAAGGATGTTGAAATGCCAAAATGTAACAAAGTGTGATTTAATTCAAACCATTGCATGTTTAGTACACGAAATCAGATCTCGCAACATTTAATTAATATGCATTTTTCCTTTACAGACGAACAACTCTGCGACTTCCAAGGCCATCGAAGAATTTTCCATCATAAGCCACGCTATCAGTTTTCATATTTCAAGAGATCACCGCTGACAGAATCAGAAGTGTTAAATAATTACTACTGTTTCTGGTTACAATACCAGGAGTCGAGAAAGGGCAAGGGGTGAAAATTATCGTTCAGAATATTTTAAGGAAGTCCAAAAAGGGATGAGAATGCCAGGAATTGATATCGATCAGTTGGTAGAAATTATTGTTCAGAACGTTGGACGAAAGTGTGAAATAATTCAAATATTTTTAACTGATAGTTGTGAAATAATGACAAAAACTAGTGGTGAGATTACCAGGAGATCATAAAGATCACGAGGTAAAGATTGTTGTTCAGAAAAATTGAATGAAATTAAAAATACTAAAACGTGTCACTGAAAGAAAGTCAAATCATTTTCCGAAATAATTACAATAATTCATGATGAAAATACAATAAAATTATGTAGATCAAAGGGTATAACTTAACCTAATGAACATTGGGTAGAATATTAGGAGAAATGCGAAATATCAAAGTCATTTAAAGATTCGATACTGATGTGAAAAGTTCTGAGATAACCAGAAAATCATATTTATCATGAGGTAAATATGATCAATGGTTACAACTTGAAAAAAATACGATGATTCAACACTGACAGATTGAAGTGTGTGAAAAATTAACAATCATTCGTGGTGAAAACAAGAGAATATAAAGATCAGCAAGTGAAGATTCGTAATTGGTCAGAGCAAAGAAAGTGCGAGATAGTCAAAATAATAAATTCAAATGTCAATTCCACTTTCGCTATCACAGCTGAATCAAATTGCATTCATTTAAAATCATAACTGTTAATGAAATCTTATAAAAACGGAAGTACCACCGCTTTATTATTTTAAGTTAAACAAATAACCGTCGTAAGTAGTGAGCACCCAGCGGAAACCAAAAAAATGAATAACTACCTTGACATCAGTTCATTGTTGGCCTTTTCAATGGAACAGCGAATTGTTGGCAAAACAAATTGTTGAGGTTAATGAGACTCTTGGAACAACAATAAAATAACAATGTTTAATGATTGTAATGGGTCGTTCAAAGCGTGACTTGCTTTGCAGAGTGTGAAGCTAGCGCACCGTAATCATTTAAAATGAATAATCATAATGATGATCGTTTCATCTGGGTTTGCAGCAGTCGTGGAAAAAATACCGCGTTCAAGAAATTGCTATGAGTTTGGAGGGGTTTTGATACGCTCGAGTTGATACGAGCGGCTTCAAGATGCGTGGAGTAACCAGCCAACATTCCCTATTCAGCCGCCACAGAGCGAGCAGCGTGGAAAGAGAATTGGCCAGAACTCCTTACGCGTTCACCCCGAAGCCCAGAGAACCAGTCGAACCCCCGGACATCCTGACACAAAGACTCATAGGACCAGACATCAAAACAGAAGATCCAGAAACAATCAAAAGAGCGAGGGAGCAAATCTTGGATCCCTTCGAAGACGATATCAATGTCAGACTAGCAAAAGAACGCTTGTTTGGAAGCTACTCAAGATCTGGAAGCAGAGTTGGAAGCAGAGCACAATCTCCAACGATATTTCCTTCCAACGTAGACTTCGAAAAACGCTTAAAAAAAGACGGAGACCAATTTGAAAATGTTCTTTTTGGACACAACGCCAGCTTTGACACAATTTCAAACATCTCAGAAAAAAATAGTGATACTAATTCCATCAGGACACAACACAATGTAGGCAGTGAAGTTGATTACAATATAAATAAGGATACAGTGAAAAACAACCTAAGAAGAGAAGGAGTCAATCCTGGAATTGATAAACCAGTGCACATGAATAAAAATAACAACGGTAGTAATAACAACAATGATTCAGGATCAGAAAAAAGCTCCAGTACAAGTGAAAATTCTAACATAAGTTTAGTGACTTTGAACGATGTTAGGAAAACAAGTGACGCGAGTTTTAATAAACCACCTTTAAATAAACACCCCGTTGTTATACAACGCAACAATTTCGGTTCTGATAGGAGTGTATCTATTGAAACACAAGATAGTGAAAACAAAAATGATGTTAAAAACACTTTACAGGAAGATGTTAAGAAACATGTTAAAATTGAAGAAGAACCAGCTTTTAAACTGAAGGAATTTGTGCATTTAAAAACTGACTTCGATGAAAATCATTTCTTAAACAGGCAAGACAGCTTAAAAGTTAGCAGAGAGGGAGTTGAACGATATAAGAAAAGCAGAGAGCTTGCTAAAGGATTTACGAATAGTTTTTATAAAAATATTTGTAGGGATAATGGCGGAAGTCAGGACAGTGAAGACACAGTAGTTGAAGAGGGTAGAAGAAGATTCAGCGAAGAAACGGTGGCAGAAGATAATAGAAGGAGATTCAGTGAAGACATCCTGAATTCTGCGCATTTTCCTCCAAGGATTGCGAAGGAGCCTTCTTCAGATGTTGAGGCCTTTAAAGTTCTGGAAAAAGCATCCATATTGCCGCAGCAGTCTTCTGTTGACATGGATTCAGTGTCTTCAACCACTTCTTCATTCAAGTAAGTATTTTCACAAATATATAATTTTTTTATGTGGATTGCTCGTAGAACTCAAAAATTTTTTTTTTTCAAATTGAAAATGGTATTTTTTCATGTGCATATAGGTTGAGCTTTGATATTTTTTTGCGTGAGCTGTTTCGCCTTTTGAAGGACTGTTTAAAACTATCATAGATAGTGGACAGTGTCACAAAAGGTGGATACATTTATATTTTTTTATAATAAAATGATTAAGAAATGTTTTAAACTCTTATTATTATATAAATATCAACATGTTTCGGAAGCGAAGCTTCCCTCGTGAGGATACACAGTATACTAAGAAATAATGACAAGAATAGACAAGTAATAAACATTGAAAAATAATAACGTAAGAAGAGAAAATTTACAAACATAAATAAAACAATAACAATAAGTGATAAATTAATTCATTTAAAATGTTAAAATAATTGAAAAAATATTAAAACATTAAAAAACTATATGATATTAAATAATAAAATTATACAAAACATTTCTTATTCATTTTATTAAAAATGACACCACAAAGCAATTTCATATTTATTGAAAAAATATTTTTATTTATTTACTCCCAAATTGGGCTTTATACATTATTTTTTTTATCAGTACAGTACGCATATGTTATATGTTATAATTCAAATTAAAATATAACAGAAAATTAAAAAAAAAATTATATACATATATGTATAAATAAACAATGGCATAGCAAAAGTACAAATAATCAGGAGAAAATAATAAATTAGTATTTAATGTAGACATTATAATGATAAATTTAATTTAATTAAATTCATGGAATAATTTTTAATACTATCTACGTAGTCAGTAAGCTGGGATCAAATAATAATTTAATTAACAATACATTTATTTTGGAAAAAAACAGTTATAAACACCAATACAATAAGTGGCATAATTATGCAAGGTAAAAAAGAAATTAGTTTTTAAAAGGTTATAAGTAGGTACATAATATTATTACATAATAGCCAGTTCGTGCTTAAAATTATTGTAGGTCTTGTGGAAAATAAACACATTTCCTGCGAAGCAGTTAATTAACCTAGTCTTCCCAGAGGCATCACCATTGGTAAGTTACTTCTGCGCCTGGGAAGAAACAGAAGCCTGTGACATCAGGACATAAAATTCTATTTCGAGAAAAATGCTGTTGGAAAGAGCCAAGGGTAAAAAATGAACACTCTCATGTAGAGGAATCGTAAGAATTTCTTTTGGATTTTCTCGATCGTTAGTACATAGACAGTGTCCTCTGGCCCCCATACCTGAGATCCACTCTCGAGAGTGATAATAATGTTTTATTATTATCTTCTTTTTATGACAAAATATTAAATTACAATATATGATAATTGTAAGGTGGGGTGCTTTAAGTGCAGTTGAGTGGTTTCGGTGTTATTCTGTATTTGGTGTTAATATATTTTCTATTTCAGATCTCCCCTATGTAACTAATTATATTTATCATGGTTGTTGTGAGTAAGTCTAAAGTCATGGTGTTTGAAAGAGAGAGTACGAAAACAGTGTGCAATATAGTTGTGAATGATGAATACTTGGAGCAGGTCGATGAGTTTGTGTATTTGGGAAGTGTATTTACGAGAGATGGAAAGACTGACAGGGATATTGAAAGAAGGGTGAATGGAGAAACTACATTAACGGAGGACTGAACGCGGTTGGCGCTAGCAAAAAGTTGTCCAAAGAAGCAAAGCTAGTAGTCCACAATAGAGTGCTGATACCAAACCTGATGTATGGCAGTGATGCATGGATTTGGCACAGGAAGGATGAAAGTAGACTTTATGCTGTAGAAATGAGATCTCTTAGGCGAATGTGTGTTAAAACCATGTATGATCGTGTGAAAAATATTGAGATTCGTAAAGAATGCAATTAAGCGTAATGAGCAAGATGAAGAAAGGGACGTTTAGATGGTTTGGGCATGTAGAGCGAATGAACGAAGAATGGAGTGTTAGGAGAATATATGACGCGAATGTGAAAGAAAGAAGAAGCAGGGGACGCCCGAAGAAGACATGGCACGATCAAGTGAATTAAATACTCGAGTCGGGCCATGTCAGAAGCGGAATAATAGAAGAGAATGTATGAGACGATGTATAAATGTGAATGAAGCAAGAAGTGTATGCCAAGATCGAGTTATTTGGCGGTCCGTCCTCTCTGCCTACCCCTGCGGGGAAACGGCGTGATGGTTACTTAGTTAGTTTAGTTAGTTGTTGTGATTTTTAAAGGATAGTGGGATTTTATTGTAGAGTTTAGAACCATAGTATAAGAAATTTTTTTGTCCAAATGTTGTGTTTGTGGTTCCTTGTTGTATGTGTTTTGGACTCTGAGACCTAGTGTTTCTAATATGTTTGATTGTTGTTATTTCTTGTTTTTTTTGTTTGTTTGTCTTTATTAATATAAATTCTTCTAGAGTATAATTGTTTCATTGCCATAATGGAAAGTTTGTTAAAAATTTCATCAGTACTAGTTCTTACAGGGACCTTAAGTATAATTTTCGTGATGGCTTTTTGTGTTCTAATGCATATTAAGAATATTATCATTAGCACTGCCCCATCTGATAATACCATATTCTAATAGTGATTGGTAGAGACTGAATGAGATTGAATAATAACACAGAGAAAGCTACGCATTACTAAAGTGAAGCAGCCTCATAACTGCAATGTTTATCAACTCCTTTAAACTGTGTATGACAAAAACCAACATTTTTGTGGCTCATTTTCAGATCTTTCCGATTTGAACATTCAATGTAAAACGATCGTCAAACACAGTTCCCAAGTCCTTACAAATGAAATAAGTTAGAAGCAGAGCTAGGTAATTTATTTAATTAGATTCGTTGTTCTACTTGCCAAAATAAATTTTACTAATATAGTAACTACACTCTAAAAAAATCTATGAAATCTTACAGTACATTAACAAAGAACTACGCACCTGAAAATATTGCGTTATTTTTTTATGATATTCAAGTTATTTTTCAGTACATATGTGTTATTTTTCATTAAAAACGGTGATATTTTGCAACAAAAGTAGCTTAGTTTTCCCTCTTTTAATTTTCAATATATTTTAAATCGAATAAAAATGGCAGTACCCGGCAATTTCGACATGAAGTTGGCTGCGTTCTATTTTATGGCTATTCAAGTTTGTCAATTTGTTTGTTTTGAAATATTTTTGAATGCATAATATTATTTTATGTTTTTAAATATCAGAATATCGTGCAGAAAATTGCGAATTTCACGTTTTTGTGTTAAGATGACAAAATTCGTATAACAATTCGCATTACCGCAAATGCGAAATTTTCATGTTTCTGCTAATAGGTTGCCTCAGTAGCTCAGCGGTTTAGTACTCTCCCGGTTAGCAACAAATTCCACTGTTCAAATCCTGGTTATGGTAAAAAAATAAACGTTGCGGGTATATACTTACATTTGCTTGAAGTACAAAAAACTTCTCAAATTTTGAGCTCTGGCGCCGTGAAACGCACTATTTTATATCCTGAATTTTTAATTAACGGACAATTTCTTAGTCCACAATATCATTTGAGATTAGAAATATTAATTTAACCATAAAAAAAATAAACCATGATTCCACATTGATTGTTCACGAATCCCAAATGCTCCCAACCGTCTGGAGCCAGTGACGCTGGAGGTAGTCTCTAGGGGAAGAAGAAGGGGAAAAGGAAGGTGAGAAAATACCTGGCTATTCAGATCTGGTCACCAAACACGGCTAAAGCCATTTCAAGCAACTATAAATTCTGAATGGTGGTCTCTAACCAGAGCGATACTGAGAATATCTTCCACTCTGGAACGTGCGCAAATATTTTATATATTATTTTTAATAAATTAATTGTGAAACAAGACAAATTAATTAAATAAAAATTTTCTTGTGCATGCCGGGAATTGAACCCGCGACCGTAGCGATTCGTAGTCAAGAGCCTTACCCCTTGACCACTATACCTACACTTTACTCAGTTGTTAAATAAAAAATAGGTCGGGTACTAACCTAACCTAACTGCAGCCCAAAAAAACACCCACCTCAAAGTCAGCCTTGAAAATTTAGATTTATTTCAAAATAAAACTTATACTCTAATTTAATCGTTTTTTCATAAGGGTTTCACTTCCGTTGTTACTGATTTCTCGGTAGCCACTTCGAGGTGGTGTGCGATGCGTGAATTAAGGCGAATTTCCGTTGAGGTAATTGACTTGAAAAAAATATTAAAAATCCAATAGTAATTATTACTTCTGGAGATCAGTAAAGCGGCAAAACAACCATATTTCATAACCAAATTACAGTCTTAGCACCAGTCGAATTTTATGAACTGGAAAACAGTTCTTTGAACATCTGTTTTTTCGCGATTGTAATAGCTGATTAACGAATTGCTTAATAAAATATTAAAAATATAATTTAGACAGCGTTTCTCAACAGGGAGCCAAAAAAAACTCTACTGGTAAAAAAATACATATATTTTTTTAAGAGAAAAATTCTAAGGGAAAACAATAGTATTGATTTTCCATGAAAACAAATAAAATTAATATATTACATAAAATAGAGAAACTTGAATTATTTATAACCATTTTTGGTAATTGTCTTTTATTTAAAACGCGAAATACAATTTAAAATGGAAGTGAAAATTCATGCGTGGGACAGCATAATATAATAATAATAACAAAGCATTTATATAGCGCAGTTTTGTGTTGTTTCACTTCAAGTGTGCTTTACTATTAATAAACTTTAAAATGATTAAATAACTCCATTCAGTGGTATCCTACAGTGCTACTTTTACATTCTATTTTATTATATTCATTCTTAACATATTACATACATTCCAGCTTATTCTTAATACTACTCCTACAGTACTCCTTAGGTACATATTCATAAAAAATTACAAAATATTATACAGTATACATATACACGGCTATACAAAAATAACACATTCACAATATTACTACACAAATAGTAACATTTTAAGACAGGAGTCGGGTTATGTTCAGCAATAACGGACTTCAAATAAAAAAATTAAAATATATATATATATATACGGAGGAAACCGAAACCAAACAACTACCAGAGGCTTGAGGAAATGACTTTTTATAATAAATTGAAGAGAAATTAAAATTTATAGACAGTAGGATTTTTTAAATAAGTTTGTTTTTAAAGCCCGTTTAAATTCAGTCAATTTCGGGATATTAGTAAGAGCTGGGGGAAGTTTATTCCAAATGAGAGGGATACTGTTTTTACTGTTGTGTTAAATAGACTGTTTTATCTCCCGGCCTGCAGGACCAACTTGCCTATGGTCATGCCGGTGGGGAGGGGACAATCTTGTTGTTGAACAAAAACCAATTCAGATATCAACGAAGCTGCTTTTAAACGAAGCTTTGTTGTTGCTATCATAAAATGTAGCCACGTTATTTTAATTTGATACACAATTTTTCCCTAGATCTAAAGGAATTTCATCATATCACTGCACCAGAGATTACCGACTTAAAAGAAAATTCGGCGATTCATTAAATCGTCCGTGGCTAAAGAATAACACAATGTCGCAGGTTACCAAAAATGTTTTAAATACGAAATTCACAATTAAATCTTGCAAAATACTATTGCGTACAAATGTGGTGTCAACAAATCCCATAGTCGCTACGCTCCCGGGCAGCTAGTATTTTCCTAAGGTTTACACGCTCGCACAGTTTATCACTGAATACATTTTCTATGAACTATTTCTAGCGATAAAAAGTTTCATAATCGCTGAATTCATAACGCACATATGGAATTAATTTTGGACTCGCTCTTGGGCGCTCATTGGCAAGCTTTAGACATAAAGCGTAGTAAAATTATGATTCAAGATCGTTTTATTTTCTTATCTTTTTTTTACAACCGCTACTGCTCATATCCCTAGGAAACACTCAAATCGATCACCAAAAGTGTTTTTTTTTCTCTCTTCATTTTATACATCATGGCTAGAAAAATACGGCACCTCAACAACCTGTCTGTTTGAGGAGGCCTGTTCCATTTGCGTCTGTATAAGACCCAGTTCTTCGAAAATCCTTAATTTCGTGATTTACAACAGCCATTTACAGATTAGCGAAATGCTGATTTTCCACGGCCTAACTTTATTTTAAAATTTCCACTTAGATCTTATGTGACAGATATTTTTTTACTAAACGGGTCAGTAATCACCAAGTACCCACTTTGAATCTGCTACCAAATTAAATCCGTTTATGATTCGCACGAACCTATTAAAATTCTATTAAAAACAGTCAACCAAACGTGGAACAATATTAAGCATATTTGAAATGTTTTAAATTAGCGAAATAAAACAAGATACGTAATTTACATTGAATTTTTTTAGTAAACTTTATCAAGTTATGATTAATTGCACGCCAAAGCCGGGCACTTATTCATGAAATAGAAATATTCGTGCAGAAAAATTATACTGTTCAGCTTATTGGAAAATAAGAGAAAAAATGTTTTTTATTGATTTATATATTTCCACATTTCATAGGTTGATGCTTTGTGTAGTGTCCGGGATACAGAAGTTTTTTTTAAAAATTAATGTAATAATTTTTGTAATTTATGGTTATTATCACTATCACTGTTAACACTATCGTTGTTAATACTATCGTTGTTATCACTATCGTTGTTATCACTATCACTGTTAACACTATCGTTGTTAACACTGAGTATATTTCCGGTGAATAATAAAAATGGTCAAATGAGATTTGAATATACAGTATGTTAATGAAGCCTGTTATTTACTAAGAATTTCATGAGAAATGAAGAATGAATTATGGTAAAATTAGCAACGACAGTGATAATTGGTAATTAAATCACTGTCCTGCGAAAAGTGACTAGTACCGTCCCCACTAAAATACTGTGAATTTCACCAAAAAATAACACAATTTTTCACAAAAATAAAGCGAATTTTTCAGGCTCCCTCGAATGACTAAATACTAATTAAATTCAACGGGTATGCGCACTGACGTCAGATTGAATGAACTTGCCTTAACGTACGATTTAGACAGCTGGATGCAAAGATCACTCGATACCTACTTTGACACAGCCTACAGGGCACAACCCCCCCCCCCTTGACAGTGAAATTAAATAACGTAGGCCGAACCATGTTGAAGTTTGTGCCCAGCGCTAACGAAGGATTTTTTAAAGACACGTGACAGTCAGTTCGCCGGCTGGCTGAACTTTGCACAATAAGGATGTAAGTTAAATATTATTATTTTACTTTCTATAGTTAGTAGTAAATATTTGTAAGTTTTATTTTGTTGTTCCTGCATTTCTCTAACCGTTTGTTTTTAATGGCATTTGTAAATCTACTAGTAAAACGAACAGATTATAATGCATACATTTGTTTTCGTATTCAAATCATAATCCGTTTTTAGATAAGAGGTTATATTCCTAAGTTTGTTTCAAGTCCCTAGTTATTATAGTACCCCTCCCACCAAATTTATTTCAATGGTGTGACTCCCGCTGTATTCGTCTATTCGCCGAAGGACAACAAGTACATTTTGAAGAAATACAATTTTTTTTGTAAATGTCTGATTGAACCCCCGGTTAAAAAGACAACCAACCGCCTAGTTATCTACGTCACCGACAGCATAAGCTGTTTTATCTCCTGGTTTGCAGACAAACTTGCCAATGGTCATACCGGTGGGGAGGGAAATCTTGTTGTTGAACAGATTCAATTCAGATATTGACATATTTAGCATCAACGAAGCTGCTTTTAAACGACAAGCTTTTGCTTAGTTGCTAGCATAAAATTTAGCTACGTTTTTATTTTAATTTGATACGCCAGTTAAATTTTGCTATATAATGTTTATTTGAATTAATACAATGTCTTTAAAAACGCCTTTTAAGTTTTTAAAATAATAACGAATTGAATTGAAAAATTGAATAATTTCGATCGAGAGAAAAGCAACTAATTGAATATCCATGTAAATACTCTCTAACTAATAAACATATTATAAATATTTTGTTTGCGGACCTGTTTAGAGTATTTAAATTCTTTCATTCTCATGTTTGAAAATTTCCCCAAATGAATATGTTAGAATAATGTAATTTTAACGGAATAATTTTGGCTTAAGTGTGTTGTTATCAAAACAACGGGATACTATTTCACTTTTTGTTTAGAAATTCAGCATCTTAATGTGAATCGTCTCATAAAAGAAAGTCGTTTTTAAATAATACTTACTTTGTGGAGGTACCTGTCCATTGCTACCAGGCTGTGCTCGGGATTTGGTTACATTTAAAAAAAATAATTTCATTTTCCACTATTCCACTGAAAATTGTATAAAAAATGTATGCTTGCAAGCTGGAAAAATGCATAAACTTCTTTTGATCGAAAATTTTTAAATATTTAAACTCTTTCCTGGCCTAGAAATGCTGCCGTGGTAAGTAAAAATACAGTATCTCCCACGGGACTCTGCAGGGAGATACTGTGATTTACTTACGGTGGCAGAATACCCTCCGAGAGGAACTGAACATTGTTTGAAAATGAGCGAATTACTCCCTCAATCATTTCAAAATTCCACATAATGTCCTATAACATGGATAATTTTATTTTTTCTATTGCGCTATCAATATTTCAACTCATCCCAGGCCAGTCTCTAAGGTGCCAAAATATGCACTGAACGATTGTCAAATAATATATTAAACAAAAAAATCACCTTTTTTTTAACGAATTGCATAATAGTTAGTCCGGCGTGGGGCCTGTTTTTCTATGAATCATATTTGTGTGCTTAACTCCCAAATCGCCACGTTGTACACCGAACAAGCAATCATGAGGCTGGAATTTAGTTCCCGGCGGTCAAAGTACACAGTTAGAGATAGTCGATATGCCTGTCCTTATTAAATTGTCCGGTGACTTTGGGGTCACTGGATTTAGGAACTGATTTGAAGAAATACTTTTGGGTGTTGTTTTTTAATCATGCAAAACAAAGCTAAAATATCATAAATGAAGGTCCACTATTGGGGACTGGTTCAGAAAAATTGTTGGAGTAAAAAAATGTTTCTCTTTATATTTCTATAATTGGAACCGCAGTTTAGCGCAGTGACGGTGACGCTCATTTCAGATATACGATGGTAGCACCATCAGTCGGACACTTTTATCATTGTATGTTGTAGGATAATGGACTCTGGAGAAAGCTGCCTTAGAGCTCATTATCTCATGGAATTACTTTACAATCCCAAGATAGTATGGTACCTATTTTCTACTGGTCTAACTTTGAACGCAATTTCATTATGTCAAATTGATGGTGAAATAGAATTTTATTATCCCGACTTAAGTTGATTTGATTAATCCATTTGTTCGGGGGTTAAGAATTGTTAATTTGATTTTTTTAAGTTGGGTGGGTGAGTATAATCAGTCCTTAATGCACAGGGGGCGAGATATAATAGAACCTGCCGGTTTAAAAGTATAGACTCATATTTAAACCAGACCGCTCAAATATTCATCACAAGAAAAGCATTGTAATTAACGTAACAATCGGAACTAAAGGCAAAACCAATTGAAGAACAATTAGCGGATAAGAAGTGAAAATGTTTACTTCTGTGAAATTACGGTTACGCATTGTAAATTTTTTGTCTTCCTGAAGTGTCTACCTCTTATTTGATTTAGTATTTACTTAAAGAATAATCATATATGATCTTGATTATTTGGATTCCCTTTCTTACGAAGCTGTTAATAATAATAATAATAATTGGATGATTTGTATAGCGCCGTTTTTTGTGAAAAATCACCTCAAGGGCGCTGTAAAAATATTACTTCCTATCCTCTATCTAATTATGTCATGATATGATTTTTAAAGCTGCTATTTTATCCTCCTTGTCTATTGATGTTACATTTATTAGAAGATTAGTGGCACAAGAAGAGTTGGTATTTATTTGAAATATTTATAATTTTTAGGACTGGAGAATATTTATAAAATGACCTTAAAAAGAGAAGAAGTTTTTAATAGATATTAACATTTTTTACACATTTCGTTACAGTGTTGCGGGCTGTGGACGCATTTGCGCACCGATGCTTTAATTTTTTTTTTACTTACTCCATAAGTGACTTTAGGTAAGCACTAACAGGCTAGCCTAGCTAAGCAATTTATTGATTTTGTTGTTTATAAAATATGATTTAGGTTTATATTTATTATGTACAGTGTACATTATTTGTTTAGTTTTGTTTATTAATTATTAACTTTAAAGAAAATTACAAAATAAGAGAAAAATGTCGCGATAAATTACTGTTTAGTATTTAATTTTGAAATAACTTATTGAAGCTTCTATGCCACCTTAATTTATAAAAAATATAAGAACGTAGAATATGTACTGACTTAACTTATTTTTTTTTAATAATTAATTATAGTATTTTATATAATTAATTATAGTAATTTTATATAATTAATAATAATTTTGTAATAATTAATTATAGTAATTTTATATAATTAATTACACTAATTTTATATAATTAATTATACTAATTTTATATAATTAATTATACTGATTTTATATAATTAATTATACTAATTTTATATAATTAATGAGGTTTGTAAGCTTCAATAAGTATACAATTTTATCGACTGTTCTACCTTACTCCAATTAGTAAACTTCAAAGTACCACCCAGAACTAGGTTTAACGACTTATTCCACATTAGCCGGACGCGCACAAATGCTGGTGTCAGGGATCCAATCAGAAGAATGTGCGAGTTATTCAATCAAAATCAAACTTTGATGGATTCCGACATATTCTTTGATACATGCAGTACTTTTAAGAGAAAATTGAAAGCAGTTTTCATACAAAAAATAAACAAACAACACTTCAACGAAAAGTGTTTATATATTGCGTACTTTTTATTATTTCTTTGTATAACACTTTGTAGACTGTATGCTGTAGAAATGAGATCTCTGAGACGAATGTGTAGTAAAACCATGTATGATCGTATGAAAAATGTTGAGATTCGTAAAGAATGCAAGGCTGATGTAAGCGTAGTGAGCAAGATCAAGAAAGGGACGCTTAGATGGTTTGGGCATGTAGAGCGAATGAACGAAAAGAGAAGTGTAAGGAGAATATATGACGCGAATGTGAATGGAAGAAGAAGCCGAGGACGTCCGAGGAAGACATGGAACGATCAAGTGAATCAAATACTTGAGGCGGGCAATGTCAGAAGTCGGAATAATAGAAGAGAATGTATGAGACGTTGCATGAAAGAGAATGAAGCAAGAAGTGTTTGCCAAGATCGAGTTGTTTGGCGGTCCGTCCTCTCTGCTTACCCCTGCGGGGAAACGGCGTGATGGTTAGTTTGTCGGTAAGTTAATTTTTTTAAAAATATTTAACGCAAATCAAATTTAATAATGTTATTATTAAGGCTGAACAGAGAATTTAAATTATTTTCTAAATAATTCGGTTTTACCGAAAATGAATCATTATTTTTATAACCCGTCCAAATTAGAATTTGGTGGGAGTAAATAAAATCATACAAATAAGTCGCCACAGTGTGGATTAACCGCAGTTTTAAAATGTCCGTTAATGCCGAAACATGTCACAAGAATAAAAAATAAAAAATCCGTAGTTAGTTAGTTAGTTAGTATAACACTATTTTTATTTTTTTATTTAACCATTATTGCTTTCCCTTTGCATTCTAATAAAAATTATTTGTAAAGTTTATTTACCTCCTGTTGCTTTATTTATAAATTGTACACTATTTCCAATTCTTTCTGTGTAACACAATCTTAAATTCCTTAACCTGTTTAAATACTATTTTGAAGTTTTATTTATCTGTATCATATTAATGAGTGAGAAATAGCTAGGATGCAGGCGAGTTCTTTAGATATTGTATATTATTTTAATATTACTGTCTGTATCTGTATTTTCTGATTAAATAAATAAAACAAAAGTTATTTCAATAAACTGAAAAAAATAAATGTAAGTACTTTACATTTTCATAACTACGGCCACCAAATGAACAATTACTCATAGTTTTTAAGTGATTTCCTTTGTGGCAACATTTTAATCGATAGCATCAGAAAGATTTTGCAATATTTTTCCACACACAGTTATGATTAAACACCGTTTTAAATATTTAAATCATTGGCCAATAAATAATTTTTATCTATTTCTGTACTACTGTAATTAATACACACAATATTTTCCGTTATTCATTTCTTAATTTAATCGAATAACTTACCATATTATAAAAATATTTTTCCGTTTCATGTTTCGATTTATTGCAAACGTTTAATTGTTTGTTTTTTTTTTTACAATAACTCTACACAGGGAAATAATTTCCCTCAAGGCCTATATCATCTTTGGGGATGCTGTATGGAGGGTCTTTTAGAGGACAGAAATTAGTGAAACTGAGTCTTGAAGAGACCCATGTTATAGGAGGGAAGAAACACAGAGGCCGGCAGATCATTTCACACCCGAGCTCATGTGACAAATGTCAAACGTGTGGAAATATTTAGCGCGCGTTTGGCGTGTTTCCCGACTGCGCACCGGTGCAGAAGGGATCAATGACGCTAGTTCCTCATAGCATATTTCATTTCCAACGCCATTTCCACATGACGCCTGTGCTCCAAAGATTGCAATCCATTTGTTAAGATAGGCGAATCTATTAAGCGGACCGCCCGTTTCTGCAGAGTCAAGGGTTTTTTTCAGATGGTTTAAAAAATATATTTTTTAGTGCAAATGCGGGCTTGCCATTTAATTAAATGTTTATTAAAAAATATATGAACTAGATATTCTAATAAACTGTACTTTATAACTTGATATTTAAAAGTAGACATTTATTATTCTGAAACTACAATATTTCATTACTATTAAAGCTATTCACTTTGTCTTTGAAATGTGTTTTTCACAATCAAATTTTTCATTTAAAAAACAACTAAAAATATCGTAGGAAAAGATTTTTGTTTATCTAATAGACTATCGACGGCCTCCATGGTCGAGGGGTAAGGCTCTCGACTACGAATCCGAAGGTAGCGGGTTGAAATCACGGCGTGCGCAAGTAAATTTTATTTAATTAACTTGTGTTGTTTCACGATTAATTCATTTAAAAATAATATAGTAGATATTTGCGCACGTTCCAGAGTGGAAGATACTCTCAGTATCGCCCTGGTGAAAGACCACCATTGATTTGAAACGTTGCTTGAAATGGCTTTTAGCCGTGTTTGGTGACCAGATCTGAATAGCCAGGTATTTCTCCCCAACTTCCTCTCCCCCTTCTCCTTCCCCTTCCCAATACCTTCAGCTTCACAACATTCCCCATTTGGGAATGCCATAGTCTCACTGGCTCCAGACGGTTGGGAGCAGTTGGGGACTCTTGGACGGTATTCATATATATAAAAAAGACATTCCACACGACTGGTTTGCCCGATTCCTAAAGTCGGTAGGCTTGACTTTAGGAAAGGACGACCGGATGGTCGAAGCTTTCGACGTCATGGCTTCTTTAGTATCTGACAAAACAGTCAGAAATACAAAAAAAAATGCCTTTCCATTTAAAGCGTTAAATAATAATAAAAGTTTAAACATAAAATTGCCTTAGAATATGATGTAGAAACATCTCCTTTCGGAATGTACCACTAATTTCTGAACATCGTTTGGTTAAAGTACAACATATGACCCAATTGTATTTTTTTAAATTACTTTGATTTTCTTATGAGCCATCTTTATCTAGCCATTTAAATCCTTTTAAATGATTAAACCCGTAATTTTTGTCTAATTTTATATGTCAGACTGTACAAATCCTGTTCAGGTTGCACACATTTTTAAACACTTTTCCTAAATATTAAGTTAAAATATATTTTTTTATATATTAAAATATTAGCTACCGTGTCATTTAAGTGAATTAATTAACGGAGATTTAATGCGGTAGTCGTTGATCAAAAAAATTACAAAAAAGTTCACGTTGGAGTTCTGATACCAATCCTGATATAGCAGTGAGGTATAGAACTTGCAGAGGAAGGCGAGAGTAGGCGGTTTGCAAAAGAAGTAAAAAAGTAATATTCGGTTATCTTGTCTTGTTTTTTGATATTTTAAAGCTTCATTACTCAAAATGGGCTTGATAATGCCATCTTTATTTGGTATGGTGAGAACTAAATTCAGAGGATAGAAAAAAAAACTTTATTTTTATTCAATATTTTTTTCTTCTTTTTCAGGATTCCCCCAGTTGTGAGGTCTCACAGAGTGACGGCATTCGCCATCGTCGGAGAAACTCCGGTAGGTCCTGGTCCTCCACCTGGTCATCCCCTATCACAGGTTCCTGATGCTGCTACAACTTCAGAACCAGTTGCTTCCATTCCACCCTCATCAGCTCCAACTGGAAGAGTCTCTCCATTCAGAGGCAAAGGCTTCAAACCAGACCCAAATTCTAGACACACTACTCCAAGAACCTCAAGAGCCAATTCCCCTACCAGACCAAGAGCTAACTCAATGAGCAAAGCAGAAGTAACTGCTAAAGTACAAGCTAGACAAAGCTCTTCCTTTGACAGAGCTCAAACACCATTGAGAGACTATATCAAAGAAAACATTGAAGAAGTTAAAGAAGCCAGCGAGTTCAACAGAGAAAGAAACGAAGAACTAGCCGAACAGAAGAGAGTAGAAGAAGAACTAGAAATAATGAAGGAATTAGGGTTAATAGATAGTAATGTAGCCAGTAAGTACGCTAAGACTAATTTGAGATCAAGGTCCAATTCCCCGATGGGCAAACTGCGGTTTGAACACATCCCAGTGCCAAATTCCAGGATAATCAATAGTAGAGACGGTTTTGAGCGGTTGGGAAGAAGGCCAACCACTATCAAAGCCTCACCAAGAAGTGTTCCTAGTACTCGACCACACTCAAAGACGGGTTCTCCTCAACACTCTTCAAGGATTCCCAGGAGACAAACCTCGGTGTCTCCACCTAGGAACGGAGAACAAGATTATTATGAACTTCCAAGCAAAATGTCCAACGCAATTGCTGCAGATGGCAGATTCATCTCAAATAGCACAAGCAGCATCAATGATAATCGAGTCTTCTCTGTCATTACGGATGAAGACAACAACCCAATTGATATGAGCCACTCAATGAATTCAAGGAGTAAAAGCAGCAGTAATTTAATACCCGGACCATCCATTTTAAAATCTAAACCTCCTAAATCTCCGGGACCTCCTCCAACTAATAGAAATCTCAGTGCTAAAAGGCTTTCACCAATCGTGGCAACTCCTGATAAGTCCCCGACTCCTAGCAAAGGTTCAGTTGCTGGTAGAAGATCAACAAGCAGAAGTCCAATTGCTCCTGGAAAGGGGACAACTGTTGATAAAAGTAAATCAAAAGATGTGGCAGCAAAGGGAGCAGGAGCAAAGAAGCCAGATGCTAAGAGTAAACCAGGAACACCTAATGTCATGTCTCCATCCAGGATACCCAAAAGACCGTCAAAGAGTCTTGTCACTTCTCCAAATGCTTCAAGATCAACGTCAAGAGCTCCCAGTCGTGGTCCGGGCAGAGATAACAGTCCACAAAAAAATACCCCTTCTTCAAATAAACTAAATAGTGCTAGTAAAACGACAAAAGCCAAATCTCCTACGAGCGTATATCACGGTGGTGACAAAATCAGTATTGATTCTGAGTCAATAGACTCTGACCCGAAGAAGTCGCATTTGAAAAGAGTCAACAGTCGGTCAAGTATCCAGTCCAAAGTTGCTGGGCCCAGTAATAAACCAGAATTAAAACGTGCCAATAGTAAAACTAGCCTCATGAAACCCCTCAGTAGAAGCAATAGCATCAAGAGTAATAACGAAAAACCTACGACAACCACCAGGAGAAAATCTAATATGAAAGACGTACAAGAAGGTAATGAAGAAAGTACATTCAAGGGCAAAAGCAACAGTAGACTCAAACCCAAAAAGAGTACAGCAAAGAAAGACAGCGTAGAAAAACCAGACGATGTTGTCAAACAAGATAACGAAACTCAGTACGATAAACTAAGTGAGTTAGATTTGAGCCTCATGAAAATGGACAAATTGATACCACTTACAAAGGGAAATGTTGTGTCAATGACAACGGCTGCTATAACTTCCCAACCGTTAGAAATAGCTGCCAAGGTTACAAGTCAACTTCCTGCTACCTTTGAAAAAGCAAGAGAAAAGCGAATACTTGATCGCAATAGCTCAAGTGACTCTATTGCCCCTAAAATAGAAGAACCACCGAAGGATGGGGAAAAAATTACTGAAACCAAATTGGCGGAAAATATCACCTTACAAAAAACAGCCAGCAAAACTAGTTTGCTGAGTGTAAAGGAAGAGAAAGAACCTCTTAAAAGAAGTGATTCAATAATTTATAATAATAATAATATGAAGCTTAAACCAATTAAAACTCCTCTAGATCCAAAAATCCAAAATGTCAAAATGAAAATTGACAACATTTTGAATAGCAGTCAATCGAGTTTTGAAGATATCAGGGAAAGGGTAAAGAAAGTTGATAAGGCAGCTCTTGATAAGACAAATAAAGCAATTGAAAAAGCCACCGAAAAAGCAAATCTTGAAATTGAAAAAACTGTCGAAAAAGCAGCACACGAAATCGAAAAGTCTACGGAGAAGGCAAATTTAGAAATTGAGAAGACCATTGTAAAAGCTAATCAAGAAATTGAAAAAACTACTGAAAAGGCAAACAAGGCAATTGAAAAGACAGTGGAAAAGGCCGAAGAGCAAGCAAAGAAAGCAGATGAAGCAGATGTTAAGGCTGAAGAAAAAATTGCGAACGGAACTAAAGCAGTTGACCGAAGTTTAGAACAGATGAAAAATGATGTTAATAAGAAACTTAGTGATGAAGTAAAAATTGTTGCAAAAGCGGGCGAAGTAGCCGTCACAAACGGAAGTTCTGTTTTGAACGGGCATAAAAATGGCGTAGAAAAAACGATGCCTCCCGTTGAAACCGTGAAAAAAGTAGACACAAAACCAGCAGACATGATCAGCAACCTTTCAAACCCAACTGAATTAGTAAAAGTCAAAGGAGACGTAATAAAGAAAGAAACGCTTCTACCAGTTGTAACAGTCGTCAATGAAAGACCAAGGGGAAAAGTAAGCGAATCAGATGATAAGGAGAAGATGAACGAAGCAGTTATAAGGGGGGATCCAGATGTAGAGTCGCAAAGTGGAAACATCTCAATGACGAGCAAGTTTTTGGACAAGAAAAAGTCGGTTGCCAAGATTGGAACCTTGGGGGATTCTCACAGTTCTACCAGTGGAACAGCCAACGGGACGCACACGAATGGGGCAGGTGCCAATGGAGCCGGCACCAACGGAGCTGGCACCAATGGACACAGCACTAATGGACACAGCAGCAATGGACATAGCACTAATGGAGCCAGCGCTCACAAGTAAGTGGATCTACCTGTTATTTTGTTATTAGTACTTTGGTAAATCAATGTTTTTGTAAAATTTTTACAGGACCTTATTTTGATCATTTTTTTACAAATTACAGCTGTTTCGTAATAATTGTTGGAACTCGTAAATCGGTTGAATTTTTGTCGTATTGGAGGAATTATTTTTCTTTTCTGTTTCTATCGGAATATACGATATTTCTCGGCTGTATCTTTTCTACAACCGCGCTGGCTTTAATCAAGTTTGCAGCAAAACCAAGTGCCAGAGGTTTATTAATTCCAATGATAAACAAGAAGCATTTTAAATTACACCCCTCCTACAATAACTATAGATAACTATGTCATTTTTTTATTATTGTTGTCAACACGTACCCATATATACGAATATGGTCAAGTGTAAGCAAGAAGACTCACAAATCCTTCAAAAAAAGCTTCTTCGATAAGTTATTTCTACGAACCTGAATATGTCGCGTTACTTTTTCGTGATATTCGCTTTATTTTTGGCGAAATTTTTGTTATTTTTGCCAAACGGTGATTTTACGGGGTGGTTTGAAATCACAAAAGGTGTTAAGCAAGGCTGCTAATGTCACCATGGTTATTCAATCTATATGCAAGAATTGAAAGAGGTGGGCTTGGGCGCGAAAATGAGTAATCTGCAAGTATGTTGCCTGTTGTATCCTGATTGCTATCAGTATGGAAGATCTACAGTCACTCGTATATAGGATGAACGAAGTATGTATGAAGAATGAGCTAATGATGAATGTAAGAAGTCTAAAGTCATGGTGGTGTTTGAAAGAGAGAGTACGAAAACAGTGTGCAATATAGTTGTGAATGGTGAATACTTGGAGCAGGTCGATGAGTTTGTATATTTGGGAAGTATGTTTACGAGAGATGGAAAGACTGATAGGGATATTGAAAGAAGGGTGAATGCAGGAAACTCCATTAACGGAGGACAGAACGCGGTTGGCGCAAACAAAACGTTGTCCAAAGAAGCGAACCTATCAGTCTATAATGAAGTGCTGATACCAACCCTGATGTATGGCAGTGGGGCATGGAACTGGCAGAGGAAGGATGAAACTAGACTGAATGCTTTAGAAATGAGATCTCTGAGGCGAATGTGTGGTAAAACCACGTATAATCGTGTGAAAAATGTTGAGATTCTTAAAGAATCGCCGATGTAAGCATAGTGAGCAAGATTAAGAAAGGGACGCTTAGATGGTTTGGGCATGTAGAGCGAATGTACGAAGAGAGGATTGTAAGGAAAATATATGACGCGAATGTGAATTAAAGAAGAAGCTGGGGATGTCCGAAGAAGACTTGGCACGATCAAGTGAATCAAATTCTTGAGTCGGGCCATGTCAGAAGTCGGAATAACAGAAGAGAATGTACTCGTATGAGACGTTGTATGAAAGTTAATGAAGCAAGAAGTGTATGCCAAGATCGAGTTGTTTGAAAATTAATTAATCGAAAATTAAAAAGCTTTTTTAAAAAATTTAATTTTAGGTATTATTAGTATTACTACACTTTTTTGAAAATTAAAAAAAAAAACTCACTTAGTACGCGGCGTTTTCAACATGAAGGGAGTTTTATTTTATGTTATGGCTATTCAGGTCTATAAAAACCATAGACAATGAAATATTTAAAAACTTAAAAATTGCTTTCTTTTTTAAAGTAGGTAAATATCGCTCGAAAAATACAAAATTTCGTGTTATTTACTCAAAATTACGTTTAAATTTTGATGGATATTTAGGAAACACTTTAACATTCCTATTGTTAGCACTCTTATTATATTTTTAAAAAATACTTCACACGTTTTGCTTTATTTGTGACAACATATAATCGGTTTGTATTTTGCTCTTTCATAATATTAAAGTACGTAATTAATCAATTTAAAAGATCAAACGCAATGACCAACAAAATCCATTATTTTACCATACAAATCATTTTGAACCATTCTAATGAACATCCGACAATTGCCAAAGTTCCCACGATTAGTAAAATTTTTGAATTGTACCTAATTTTTTTTTAAAAGACAATTTTTCAAGCATAATGATGACATCAAGGCAAAAATATTATAATAATTATGGGAAATTCAAATTTTGATGACAAAATTTTCATTGTGCTTCATAGATATACTCTATATTGCTCGGTCGTAATCTCAAACGTGTTTCTAACATTAAATCTTTCGAGTATCTGGGGTTTTGTTACCAAGGAAATGATATCTGAGGTACAGATAATTCAAAATAAGGCCCTGAGTAACATTTTTGGCTTGCCATGGGATACACCCGTTGAAGATATTTACCGGCACGCACTAGTATTTCCGTTTAAGATTTCTCCAAGTCATGAGATAACAAACACTGTTTTAAAAATAATTCAATGCCATACTCACACAAATATGAAACTTAACTAAATCACGACAACATCACAAACCATACATATCAAAAATACGGACTGAGATCATTGGAATACATTGCATGCACCATGATTGATGCATGAGGAATTGAGACAAGTGTGCGCTTCGGACAAATCTTGAAATGATGTTCTGAATGTTTTTTTTATGTTTTTATCATATTTGGAAAATCATTTATTATAGGTAGCAAGTCTGTTTTGATAGCCGTCCATAAGCTTTGTAGATTCGGATGTAGGTGTACTTTTTCTCTCTCGTAAAACGTTGTTGTGTATTTCTATTGTATCTGTATGTTTCGAGCCTGTACATTTATTTATTTACACATTCATATATTTTTTAAATGTTTCCTTGAAAACTTTGTAAATATAAAGAAGAATGTTTGTTTGTTTTGTATAAAAATCTACAGTTTTATTCCGAGCTTGATGAAATTTTGCACACTTGACTTTCGAAACAAGTAGGGGTAAGGGTAATACATGACAACCTTAAAGTATTTCTCCAAACCATTCATAACCCCGGGCAACACCGGTCACTTCGGCTAGTAATACTCGTTAATATAATATAAAGCAAGTACCCGAGATACTAAAACCAGCGATTCCTGAGCTTATTCGGAGTAAAAAATATAGATATCATTTTGCTATCCGATGACATTTTTTGAGACACGTTCATTGCTAACTAAAATTCGAACATATTAATGCCATGCTGAGAACATTTGACTGAAAGGTCGAGCGAACTAAAGGAGTGTTTACATGAGCATAATATTGTATAGACATCATAATTTACTGTTTTACTACTAATGGAAAATACAACAGTGACAGTGCCTAGCGCTGAGGCTAGAAACGACTCAAAACCACATGGCTGCGTCTGTTTTAGACCGGAAATGGAGCAGACGGCGCAACGCGCGAGGCGCGTTGCGCACATGCCGGTCAAATTACTGTCAACGCGTGACGCGCGGTGTCAGCAAAAATAAAATAAAATATTTTTCCACCACACTTGGCCACTGGGTAAAACGAATCACGCGATCGCGCCCCATCTCTTTCTCGCAGCACGGTACAGACAAGACATAGCGTGTATCACATTATCCGTTTAAGAAAGTTTTTTTTATATATATGTTTTTTGTTATATCATCGGACTGCAAAATAGTTTGTACATTTTTTAGTCCAAATTTGCTCAGGAATTGCTGGTTAAAGGGTGACGGGTCAGTACCCTTCACCCTTTAACCAGTACAGCAGTCTGTATTGAAATTATTTTTTTATTTTGGGAATCATTTATTGGATAACAAACATCTGTGCCATAGGTCAACTCAAGTGGTTCGCTACGTTTGGTGACTTAGCAGGGGTGATCAGGTTCATGTGGTGAGGTTTATCCAGGTCTTAGCGGGGGATGCGTCCACCCGCTAATTGCGTGGCGGGCCGGATCGGTAGAGGTCGATATGGAGACCCTTTAACCTCTTCTGCCGGACTCTCTCAACCCATCGCCTTGTACTGCAGTGGGAGGGATGGATTCATACTCCCGTCACTCCCGGACACACTGACCTACAGATTAAGAAAAAATATATTAAAATAATAAAAAACATATAAAAACAGTATGGCAGTGAGGCATGGAATTTTGCAGAGGAAGGATGAAAGCAAACTGAATGCCGTAGAAATGAGATCTCTTAGGAGAATGTGTGGTAAAACCATGTATGATCGTGTGAAAAATATTGAGATTCGTAAAGAATGCAAGGCTGATGTAAGCGTAATGAATAAGATTAAGAAAGGGACGCTTTGATTGGTCATGTAGAGCGAATGAACGAAGAAAGGAGTGAAAGAAGAATATATGACGCGAATGCGAGTGGAAGAAGAAGCCGGGGACGATCAAGTGATAGGAGTGTAAGGAGAATATACTTGTATGACGCGAATGTGAATGAAAGAAGAAGCAGGGGACACCCGAGGAAGACATGGCAAGATCAAGTGAATCAAATACTTGAGTCGGATCATGTCAGAAGTCGGAATATTAGAGGAGAATGTATGTGACGATGTATGAATCTGAATGAAGCAAGGAGTGTATGCCAAAATCGAATTGTTTGACGGTCCGTCCTCTCTGCCTTCCCCTGCGGGGAAACTGCCTTCGTTAGTAAAAAACAATGGAAATCGTGTTTTTTAATTCATAAACTTTTTGAAAAAGGCCGTTAAAGTGGAGGGTTGGAACAAAAAATTAGTCAGTCTGGAAAATAAAATGACTCTCTCACGAGTCACGAACCTCGCTATTGACCTCCGCTGACGTCATTATGGCCTACATCCCCTTTATCCCTTCCCCTCCCCTAATAACATCTCGGGGAAGGGGGGGGGGGGAGTAAATTACACCACGCCCAACACTTTCCCCCCCCCCTTACCCTCCCGCTTCCTCAAGTTAGATTAATCGAAAATTATAATGTATTACTTCAACGATTAGAAAATAAATTATTTGGATCTGGGTCATACTTTTTGGCAGTTTTCTTGGGAAAATTAATAAATAAATTATTTTTCCTCGATTTTGACTAATTGTTTTTGTGACTATGTTTTATACAAGTGATTTTAACACAAATATGATGTGCTTAATGTCGGTAGTAGGAGAAATTTATGGGGGCTGATTTAGGTTCTCTGTAAGGGTAAACAAACCGTGATATAGAAGGCGCTAATTTAAATATTTTATAAGAAGAAAAAACGCTTTAGTATGTAATGCTGAAAATTCGATATTATTTTTTTTTGTCTGACAACTAACAAGAGTGCTCCTGTATTTACAGAGCACGTACAGGGTAACCATATCGCTACCCGGTTGGGAAACGTTTCGAGGCGGGTTGAGGAGGGGGTTGCAGGAAGAGATTTGTTAATGAAGACTTTGAAGAGGCCCGGATTATATGTTGGAGGAAAGGCAGATGCCGGTAGCTTGTTCCACATACGAGTCTATTTATGCAAAAATGAGTCGGCGAAACGACCCGTTCTCACGAAGCTGATATCAACTGTGAACAGTTATGTCCGTTGTGTTTCACGCACGTGCACCTGCAAGGAAGGGATCAACGCTGCTAGCTCCTTCGAACAGGCTCCATTGAAAGATCTGTAGAACAGACTCACCATACCTACATTGCGTCTGTGCATCAGAGATGGCAGTCGGTCTGTTAACAACGGATTGTCAATCAGACTAACCGCCCTCCTTTGCACAGAATCAATTGATGTTATTGCAGCCGAAAAAGTTTTTTTGTATGAAGATCTTTCAGCAATCCATTTCGGCGCACCACCTAAACTGAAAATTCCTGAAAATCTTCATACGAAAAATTGGAATTTTGAAAAAATAAAAATCGTTTTCGGCTACAACGTCAACATTTCCGCTTTTTTCACTCTAGCCCACAAAAAAAATCACGAACCGCCACGGCTTTTAAATAGTGACATGAATTGTTTGTTGGCGGGTGTGTGAAATGGAATAAATTATTATTGTTATTTTAAAGCTTAAGTCCTTCATGAAACTTATAAAAATAGCGTTTACGTTAGTTTTACAATTATAATAATTTGTATTTTTATAAGTTTCTTGACGGACTTGAGCTTCATATCTACAGTAACACAATAACAATTTATTCAATTTCAAATTCCGTCTGTACACCCACCAACAAGCGATTAATAATCTCAGTATTTAAAAGCATTACGTGCTAAAAGTGTTTTTTCTTTAAAAAAATAACTAGCGCCATCTGTGAAGATAAGATATTGTCCTTATCCTTAGAGTGAAAGCATTTGGATTAACTGTGGTTCCGATTCCATGTCAATAACAATACATTTTAAAAGGAGTTTGTGGTTTAATTAAGTCAGTATTATTACAAATGATAGGTGCATCACACATACTTTACACGTGTAGCTTATTATAATTTTTGGAATTTAAATAACTTTTTATCTGAAATATCGGGGTTTTGGCATAGTTACTTTACTAACATCGCAATTTCGTCAATTCGGTTAATTTAATAGCATTATCATACAACAAATGACTCACCAATATGTATAAATACTATACTTATGTTCCTATTGATTTTTCTTTTGTTAAAACTACGCAAATATCGATATTTTTAAAGAATGTCATTCGCTGAATGACAGCAGGAATCTTCCTTGAAAAGAACCAAAATAGGCCTCCTGGTCAACATACACGGATACAGAGATATTAAAGCAAAGTTTCGATTCTGAATGGCGCTCTTTAACCAGGGCGATACTGAGAGTATCTATCTAAAACTCTGAAACGTCCCGCAAATATACATAGGTAGGTATGTAATTTTTTTGATCGCAAAATAAATATTTATTTTATTAGAACTGCATTAAATGCAACACTTGTTTATCTACACAGGAACTTAGATATAATTTTATTAATAATATAAACATACAAATTTGTTTGGAACTACTTTCATTTTATAATATATATGTATATATAATTATATCGACCGGTTTCGGAATGACAACTGTCATCCGAGAGAACCGAAACCGCAGTTAAGCAAAAATACTTTAAGCCGAAGAAGAAGGACAATGTCTTATCATTTAAAAGAACCGGAATCACACTCAGGGGAAGTTTAGCCGTTATTTTAAGAAGAGGAAAAATGTTTAGTCTTTTAATATCATCGTCAACTCAAAGTGGACCAGTCCAAACCTAAATGACAAACCGTAAAATGTATTTCCAGTGGAAGAAAGCTTAGAAGTGGTTTCTTTAATGCCTCGCGTGACCGGACGCCACTTATCTGGGGATCTAAGTCAGCAGTGGGACTGGCGGGTAGAGCGGCTGGAGTGGGAGGGGGATGCCGCCACTGCCTGCGCGGTGGAGGAGTGTAACGTACTTGAGTTTGGGGGGAGCGGTATCAAAGGGATGGTGAACTGAACGCGGGTTACAAATAATCTGACATTACTTGGATTCTCCTTCTTCCATCATTATGGTGGAAAAACCATTGCTTGCGCAGTGGTGAAGGACTAAGGCTAGAAAAAGATCGTACTCAACAGATGGCAACGCAATTACAGTGATAATGATGGAAACAAAGAAACATATATTTGAAAATTTTATTTCATTCAAACATTTTTTTTTCAAAATCTAAATAATAAAGTTCTTAAGTAGGTACCTACTTGTGTTTTCATTTTGAAAACATTCTACCCAAACAAACCTTCTTCTTTTGTATATGTAATCTGTAGCTAACCATCTATGGTTTAAACTCAATACAACATGGCGGGTTCAATGTTTTTCATACTAATTTTTAAACGTTATAGCAACAGTATTGCACATTGGATTTCATTCAAACTACTCTCTAAACCTTCCCGGCACCAATAAGAACAAACTGTACTATTTTCAGCGAAACCGGTCCAGTATTTTCCGAAAAAAATCGAGAACAGACAGACAGGCAAACCTTTGAATTATTCATAACCCGTTCCCCCACAGAGCTAAAATAATCCGCGCGCTCCGGTGCTGTACACTCGGTGTACATTCAGTTTTGTGATGTTAAGTCGTAATAATCATATTAAATTTACGTTAGCTACTTACGTAATATCTACCTACTTATGTTATTATATTATGTACTAAACCTCTTTTGTGCAACCTGCAATTATAATGTAACCACAGGTAAAACTGTTACTCATTACGCTCTAACGTTCCAGAGTGGAAGATACTCTCAGTATCACCCTGGTGAAAGACCACCATTCAGGATTGAAACGTTGCTTGAAATGGCTTTTAGCCGTGTTTGGTCACCAGATCTGATTAGCCAAGATTGCTGAAACCCCACCTTCTTCTTTCCCTTCTCCTTCACCACCCCAATACCTTCAGCCTCACAACATTCCCCAATCGGGGATGCCATAGTCTCACTGGCTCCAGACGGTTGGGAGCAGTTGAGGGAGAGCTATTCATATAAAAAAATATAAAAAAAACTACATACTTATATTGTACCTGCTTACTTCTTTCACCGTCTAATTATTATTATATATACTATATTATTATACTCCTTTGTATAAATAACTATGAGATCAACATGTGAAAGCATTATAGGCGTCAATAAATAAATAAATAATTATGCGGAATTTTCTAGCGAGCCCCAGAAACTCATTTTTAAACTCACCCGTGGAAAGAGCTACGTAGGTACTTTCTAAATAAACCGATCTGTTTTTTTTATGTCTTATAACGCAGTTATAGGGTTTTTGGCGTTGCATTTACCTTACATAAACGGTACAATAAGGAACTCCAGTGAAAAATATAATGGCTTTTAAAATATATATTCATATGGATCAACAAACGCCTATTCTAAATACATAACTTTTATTATACAATCATAAGTAGAATTTATAAATCATTATTTAAAAGCGAATAAAAAATCTTCTCAACAAAACAACTTGTTATATCGGTAGCATTGCATTTAGAACATCTGACGTCACGCGCGCCTCCTGTTTTCAGATTACTACGGACATTTGTATTTTTGATTTTGTTTTATATTTTAAATATGTATTTTTTTTAGTTTTGGAGATAATTAAAGGTAATTTGTGAGACTTTAAGCTTTATAATTGTTGTTCAATATTAAAAAATATATTATCAAATAGAGAAATTAGAGAATTCTTGAACAAACCAATTATCAATACGGATATTATGATAATATTAATGCTCAATACTATTATTATTCTTTGAATTAAAGTTTCTAAAAAGGAACATACTTTTATTACTTACGTTAAGTTATGGTTTACCATGAACAGAATATAAAATTATGTACGCAAACGCTCATCTCATTTGACATTCTAACCTCAAAACTGATGAATACCGACCGGCCATCGATTTGGAGCATTTCGACGGACTTTGAAAAATTTAAAATTAAACTACGAAAACTAACTTAAAAAAAAACTAATTATGTTGATATTTAAGTATGTATGAATGTCAAAAAATGGGCTGCAGCTACTTATTATAATGAATTATATTAAAAATCTGTAATGTTTTATTAATATAAAGCATTAAATTGAAAAAACCAACCGTTGCCAACCCCTTCAGAATTTCCCTCACTGAATGCAGAACAGTAAAAAGTGAAGACTCGTTGAAACCAGATGCATATATTACTGTCATATGTACAACACCATAGCACTATTGTAGCACTCTAGTACTCTAGTGCTATAGACTAGTTCTCAACTATAGCACCACCTAACCGCTGTGGGGTCAATGGCTTCACACCACAGAACAAATTAACCGATAGAAATGTGTTAATTTTGTTATATACCCATCTGGAGTATTTCGTAAATTTTTAATAACAAGATAATCTTTTTTTTGATTTTTTTTAAATATTTAATCCGTTCAATCAATATTTTAAACTAACTTAATTCGAAAACTTGATTTATTTCTTTTAATGAGGTCAATGAAACTCAAGTGAATCTGATCATAATAATAATAATAATACTTGGACGATTTATATAGCGCCGTTATTGTGAAAAAACACCTCAAGGGCATCATGTCAGAAGAAAGAATAACAGAAGTTAATATATGAGACGGTGTATGAATGTGAATGAAGCAAGAAGTGCACGCCAAGATCGAGTTGTTTGGTGGTCCGTCCTTTTTGCCTACCCCTGCGGAGAAATGGCGCGATGGTTAGTTAGTCAGTTAGCTATGTTACTTGAAATATCAATTTAATTGTAAAAATACATTCATAAGTTTTACATTTCAGTTTTTGGTATTTGGTGTAATTTAAATTCAGAATACGATTATTATAAAAATAATCTTATTCTAATGTAATTAATTCCTTTATCAAAGGAATTTTTGTGTCTTTGAGTAGAGTGTTAACCCTGATCCACGAAGGAGCATTCAATGTTAGTTGAATGACCTTGTTTTGCATGGTTTGCAAGGGTTTTATGTGCGTTTTGCTGCTTTTCCCCAAATAAATGCAGTGTATGAAAATATGGTTCTGACAGTCGTTTTGTGTAGGAGTATTTTATTGTATGCGGATAATTTCAACGTCCGTTTATAAATTCAACACCTATTTATATATTTCGCAATCACCGCCATCTGACGTAAGAATGTATAACTGAGAAATATTTATCAAGCAACGACATCTATCGTGCGTTTTCCCAATCACGGCCTCCTATTCCGGAATATTGGTTGGTTTCTCGGATATCCTGTGATAAAGTTTCGGCGCTTTATCGATAGAGCGTTCTGGAACTTTTCATTAAGGTATTTGAAAAATTAATAGTAACTTTGTGTATGAACATTTACTATTTTTTATAAATTCTTGCACTTGTTTGGCAAATTAATTATGACGAATTATTGTAAATTGGTGTTTACGGTCTTATTTTATTAATTTCAACACTTTTTATATTCGTAAATAGTCGAGGAAACACGTTTAGAAAATATTAAAAAAATAATAAAAAAAAACTTGAAAGAAACAAAATTATTCTTTGGATTTAAAGAGCGCGTGCTAATTGTTAAAATTTATTTTAATTTTAATTTTAACTCCACGCAATAGACTCTGAGGAAAATAATTTTCGCCGGGCCTACATCATTTTTAGGGATGCTGTGTGAAGGGTATTTTTAGGGAAAGGAAAAAGTGGACGTTCCGGAAAGGAAAACTGCATGAAGGGTAGGTAGGAATTTGGGAGTCAGTGCGTTAAGGAGTGACGGACTGCTACTGCGGTGCAAGGCGATGGGTCTATAGAATTTGGCTGGAGAGGTCAAGGGGTTTTCCTCAACCGACCTCTCCCGATCCGGCCCATCGCACAGCTGATGGGCAGACCCATACGATTTTTTAAATTTATATGAGATATCTATTGACTTTTCCATACGTCTTGAATAATTATTCAATAAATTGAAATAACTCTAGGTATATCCGAGATACTATCTAGGTTACAAATAAATTCCGACAGAACTTTGGAATCTTTCAAAAAGATAGTATAAAAAAAATTTCAATTAATTCAGATTGATGTTAATATTTCTTAAAAGGAAATAATATTATGATTTCGGTAAAAAATGACGGAAAATAATTTGGTCTCAATAGCTCAATTGGTAGAACATAGTAAATAATGTATAGAGATGCCTTAACAGGCCGAGTATTTTTTTAGCGTTAACCTTTTTTATAAATGTTTTGTAATTTGTTTACCGCAGTCAAAATCACGCGAAACATGCATGGACGGCAATGAACTAAGCTGGTGCCAAAATGGGTGTCTCGTAACCTTTGCCTCCAGCCGTCGAAATGGTACCGTTAGGGCAGGTCTATTAATTCTGATGGCAGTGATTGATAGTGACGCCAGTCCCGATAAATGTAAAGGATCTTGGTTCAAGTCCCAGATTCGACCGATTCCCCTTTATTTACTGTGTCTTTTTCTAGTTCATGTTTCGTTTGAGATTTCTTCTTCAATTATTAAATATTATAATGGAGTTTATAAGCTTCAATAAAGGATTCCAATATATACATTTTTACATGTTCGAGAACGACTTCGACATAAAAATTATTCACAAATTTATGGATCTATTTTAAAAATCAATTTTCTTTTCATGTTGGTTCGTTTTTCGTAGGGTAGGCAGAGCTTTTATGCCATAATTCTAAAAATACAACGAACTTAGTATGTGTACCAGATGTAATGGCACACAGGCGAACTGTAGTGGGTAGCTGATCCCGATCTGCGAAGAAGGCTGGGTGGGGAGAAAGCACAACCTGTGTCGATCCCTTGCAAAGGGAAAAGACAGTGGAGACAAAACCTTATTAACGACTTTTGTACGTTTGCAATGTAATTCTGCACAAAAACCCAATTTATGCAGAATTATGAGTAGAGATTGGGGCCGTGTCCGTGTGACGATGTTTGGTCTGGGTCCAGTGAGAGGCGGTAGTCCGATGGTCCAGGTGAGGCGATGGTCAGAGAGAAACAAGGCGAATAGAGCAGAAGTCGATATAGAGAAGTATTGTCGTGGCGAGAGTTGCTACTTAAAGTCACCTGAGAAACGTTTGGGATTCGGGACTCGTAGAACTACGGCGCTCTGCGCATATCAGATGAACAAGCAACCTCGCCTCTCCATCACTGCCGTCTCGCTCTGACACTTTATTCAGTCATTTATATGTTTCTCGCTGACCGCGAAACATACACTGGTAAAGGGAGGGAGTCAGGTCATTTGCGGACAGCGATATTTATTTTCCATATGACCCGACTCCCTTACAAAATAGACATAGTTTATGCAAGTAAAATACAAAAATTATATTTGAAATACCCTTATTTCAAAAACACTGTGGGAGAGGCGAACACGTCCGACAAGTGACGTTACAGACACTAACAGTATGTTTGTCGTTAGTTTCTAGAAATTTAATTTAAATCGCTTTTTACTCGACTGTGTTTGGTAATTTTTTCACCACTACCTTTCATGAAATTCCGGAAATTCTTCGCTTGTATTCAGAAATATTATTTTTCCAAGAATATTTCATTAATTTCAGGCATTAACGTGGTTTCGTCATCATGCATGAAACGTAGTTAATGCCACTGAAGAGATAAATTGCCAGAAGTGTGTTGTGAGATTTATTTACGTCCATTACAGGTTTTTACATAGACATTTACAAATAACATTGATAAAGTACATATGTGTTATAACAGATAATATAAAAATAAACAATATAATTTGACGCTTTTATCCAGAGTTAAATAGTTTCAAATAACCTAACACTACTCGATGAATAAAACCGTACTAATGCATGCTTATACTGTAACATTGATGTACCAAATATGTCAACAACAACATCCAAGTATTTGTTCCCCAGATGTTAAATCCGTCACATAGGGGAATAATATAGCGACGCTGAAGTTGAATTGTTACAATAAAATGATAGGTACTGTCTTGTCCTACCAGGTACATGAAAAGCAATTAAATATATCAGTTCAGGCGTATAAAACATTGAATTAACAATCTTAAATAAACATTTTTGATCTCAAATAATTCTATATTCAGATAATGTTTCTAAATTTATGGAATAAAGTAGATAATCGTAGTCTATGCATTCTCTAGGAATACCCATTCTAAAATGTAAGTATCTTAAGAATTTACGTTGGAATCTTTCAATACTGTGGGAATGAACTTCATAATTATGATGATATTAATCAAATACAATAATAATAATAATAAAATACTAATTTGGCGATGAGCTATTTTACATATTTTTATCTTTACATATTACGTATGTCATTTAAGTAATAAGGAACTCCAGTGAAAAAATCTAATGGTTTAAAAAGTACATATTCACATAGCAAACGCCGACTCTGAATATATAACTTTTTTATATGTAATTATACGTGGATTTTATAAATCCTTATTTAAAATTGAATAACAAAATTTGTTGTGTCGGTACCATTGCATTTGGAACATCTGGCGTCACGTGCGCATTCTGTTTTTGGATTAGTATGGACATTTTGAAACAATATGAAACCATTTTTATTTTATTTTTATACATAGATGTTATCTGAATCAAACAATTTTTCCTTACTTTTACCGAAATTTATAAAAAAAATAACAAATCATTTTTTTCTTAAGAGGAACGGCTGTGCGGCCTGTTTCATAAAAAAACTTTTGGATTTGAGGCCAAAATACTCACCTTAACCTAGTGATTTTTTTTTCATCGAAAGGTATAGTAAATACCTAGTACAGATTAAAAGTAATTTATTTATTTTTGTTTTACATTATGAAATATAGGCTATTAAAGGTATTGATTTTTCGCGATTTTAGAGGCACCTTTAACAATTATTTGGGGGCTAATGGTGATTTAAAAAAAAGTAATTCCCCGTCCACATTGAAAATATTATAATAAAAAAATAAAAGAAATATTGAAATAAGCTTTATGGTGGACTTTAAATTAAATTAAAAACGACCAATTTACTTTGGAACACGAATTTCCCGTACATAATTTAGAATATCGACCCAAAAAAACGTTATACATTTAATCATAATTAAACGTTAAACTTATTTAGTGTTTTGTTCTTACATTTTTATTTACGTAATCAAATTTTATTAATTATTAATTTTACCTCCCATTTTTTTTTCATGGCCTATATATACTTCATAATTTAAAACATAATAAATAAAATACTTCTCCTCCATACTAGATATTTGTATTTTTACCTCCCATTTTTTTTTCATGGCCTATATATACTTCATAATTTAAAACATAATAAATAAAATACTTCTCCTCCATACTAGATATTTGTATTTTTACCTCCCATTTTTTTTTCATGGCCTATATATACTTCATAATTTAAAACATAATAAATAAAATACTTCTCCTCCATACTAGATATTTGTATTTTGTCCTAATATGCAAAATTAAGTTATGTATGAAACAGGCAGCGCAGCCGTTCCTCTTAACCCTTTAGGTGCCACCGAACGATATATCGTTCCGACACATTATTGTACTTGAGTGCCACAGAACGATATATAGCTCGAGCCATAAAATTCGTCACGCGTTACCCACGGTTCTAAAATTACGTCACATTATTGAAAACATGTGTCTAAAAATAAAAGTAATCAAAATAAATATTCATGGATTATCGACACTTCTCCAGCATTTAAAAAAAATACATGTGGCACCTAAAGGGTTAACAGACAAACATTTTACCGGCTTTTCTGGTGCCTACGTGCCAAAATTTCATATGTAAATTAGATTAATTTTCTTTCAAGTCAGTTTAGAACACACTTCTAGAGATTATTCGTTCAGTGTCTCTGATTCATTAATGTTTCACTATGATATCACCGTGTTTCTAAACAACTGTTTAAAAGTTATTTTAATTGTTCTCTACTTGTGCTGAATGACTTGTAATTATCGGAGGTCGGTTGTCATTCAAGAGAACTAGTATTAAGGTCAAACCCTAGTATATAATGATGGTTATTTTGGATGACAAGGACAAAAATAAATCAAAACGTTATGTGCTCGCTGAAGGCATTCAATTCTTCAAGTATTTGCGTATACAATCGTTGGGTGCCGTCGAATAGGGTAAAGCCGGACTAGGAGAGGGGTGAAGCCGGACAATGGGATTTTTCCGCATAGCGGGTATTTTTGGGGAAGGGAAAATAGTTATAAGAATACTAATAATAAATTATCGAAGAAGGTAAATTAACAAACCTCAAATGAAACATGAAACAGAATAAAACATAGAAAATAAAAAGCTATCAGTCGCATCCGGGAATCGAACCTAGGACCTCTGTCTTACCAGGACAACGTTCTAACCACTAAACAAATGAGATCTATTTATTTAATTTGAGTTAATAACGACAGTATAATTAGTTTTTCGATGTATAAAAAAAAATTACAAAGTTGTCAAAGTGAACTTTGGTAAAACGACCGCTAAAATTACCTGTGATATCGGTACAATTCACAATTCGAACGACGGTACCGCATATTGCCGCACCAGTCATTTTATGTACCGTGATGTCACACGCTCATCGGAGTGCCCCAGTGAGATTCTTCAAAAATATAAATATTTTGACGGCTTATGAAATCACCGACACCACTCGAATTTTCCAAAAATTCAAATAGTTCTGTCATCCGCATACTCTAACTATTATGATTCATTTATAAATAACGTGAAATTTTGCTGTAGGAGAAAACATCATTCGGGAGGAGCCGAATAGTAAAACTAGTATTATTAATTTTTATTTATTTCTGTATTTAGGAAACAAACAGTCGTTATAAATAATTGGGTCAACGTTGCAATAATTGAAATATTCTAGAATAAATAAGTTTCATTAAATAAATCATATATAGACACCAGTTGTAAGCCAGGTTTCCGAAATACGGATAATATCAAAGTAGTTATTTGGAACAACACATGGGATTTTTTTATGCGATGTTTGAGAATCACTTAGTAAGGATGCGTTCACACCTAAATTTAGTAGGAAGCTCCAATTCTGAGCTCCCAAGTACCTGCGGCGCTTTAGTGCTGACTGTCAGGTTCACTTTGTTAAGATTGTGTTGAAATGAAATACAGGTCACAATACGTGCCAGGATATCCACTGTACGACTGTTAGGGGAAAATTGTGATTTCGTTCTCATTGTGTAGATTTTTCTATTGGATGGAGAGAAAAAAAACACTTCTTTTAATGGCGTGTTAGATTTTCTCACAGAGGTATGAACATTATTTTTTTATTGTATAATATTAATCACATACAATGGAAACTTATACCCGCTAAGCCACTGCAAGTAGCTTGTCAGTAGGAGATTAGTTCAACAATATTATATAATACAAAAATAAATAACAATAATCACACAAATGAAGCGCAAAATTAGAACAATATAGGTACAATGCATGTTGTGATCAATGTAACAAGTTGGAAAAAACATTTTTTTATAATATGAAAACAGCATAACAGTTTTGTTATAGAGATACTGGACTCCAATTACATAATATCGATTTACATAATATTATAAAAATATCAAAATATCGGCAAGTATTAAACAAATTGAGAGATTAAAAAACAAAAAAAAAAACAGTAGTACAGTTTTGTTACAGTGAGGATAGACTTAATATAATAGTAGCACTTAAATGATTTTAAAGATACCCGCAGCTATCAAGGAGATATACAATCAAGGAGACCATTAATTTTCAATTTAGAAAAGCGCATGTCCTAAGAATGTCTTAATTCATTGTGTTTGAAAGAGAGTACGTAAACAGTGTGGAATATAGTTGTGAATGATGAATACTTGAAGCAGTTCGATGAGTTTGCATATTTAGGAAGTATGTTTACGAGAGATGGAAAGACTGAGAGGTATATTGAAAGAAGTGTGAAGGCAGGAAACTCCATTAATGGAGGACTGAACACGGTTGGCGCTAACAAAGAAATGTTCGAAGCTATCAGTCCAAAATAAAGTGCTGTTACGAACCCCGATGTTCCTGGGTCCTGGGTTCGATTCCCTGTTTTGCTTTCTGAATCTTTTCGGATTCATGTTTCATTTTGAAAGTTGTCTATATTATCTTCAATGGTTAAAAATATATTACAATGCGCAGTATAAGCTTCAATGAGTTATTCCTAAATAGAGTAACATTTATAAATTTGCGAAATTTCTTGAGCCATCCTGTAAATCACACATTTTCCATAAAAGCTTTCTGCAATTCATCGTAGCAAAAGCGATGTGTGACCGACTATGTATATAATAAAATGTTCCTTATTCAAATCTGACATTTCTCCCCTCAGCGTATCGATATTTTCGTCTATATTGTGATGCGATATTGATAGGAAATAGCAGGCCATTCATATTAATAAAGTAGAAATTTCCGAAGGTTTAATGTTGTTCAAATGGCAATTTTTCATTCATTGGAAAAAGGTTTGTCAGAATAATATTTCTGCGATACTCGATCTTAATTTTTTTTATGGCGAATTTGTGTGAAACTTCAAAGGAGCCAATCAGTCCAAAGCTCAGCATTCGAGGGTTGTAAGTTTAAGTTGTAAGTTTTTCCACTTTCGATATTGACAATTCGTGGTGGAATTCCGTTATACTGTAATTTTTATTTTTCATTATAAAGTATTGTTTTCATGCAATGGGTATTTGTATTCTGTGAGTAGCTTGTCAGCAGGAGTTCAGTTCAATAATATTATATAAAACAACAATAAATAAAAAAAATAGTCATACAAATAGTAGCGCAATAATAGAACAATATAGGCACATGAATGCTGGAAGTTTTATTTTTATTTTTTATGGCTTTCACCCATTAAGGGCGATCTTGGCCATGTTTAATCAGTTGGATTTTAATAGTACAGATTGTTCTTAAAATTAGTTACTTTTCAACAGGATATAATAATTGGGCAAATAAAATGAAGCAAGTAAGTTACAGTGTAAATTTATGTGTTTTTAATCGTGAATGACTAAAATTTTAATGCCATTTTTATAAATAAATTTTGCTAGTAAAATGTTAACTTGAGGGTAGTTGAGACTTAGGTTGCTCTCTGACGGTCCGGTGACGAATGAACATTTTACTCGCTACTGGAGACCAGAAAAGTCCCACAATGGACTGCGTTGCAAATCGTTACCTTACTTTAGCAAACTTGACTTTACTGTGCAGTGTCTGCAGTAACGAGTGAAATGTTCATTTCTCACCGGACCGTCAGAGAGCAGCCTTAGAAGACAGATGCTGGTAGGGAATGTAGGGAGGTCAATTTTAAGTTTAATGCTGCAAGATGAAAAAAATAAAATATTTTGAAATCAGTAGAACCGTTTTGTTTAAGTGATAATAAAGTTCAATTACACAATTGCAATTAAATAGTATTATCTAAATATCAGCAAGTACCACACAAGTTAAGAAAAAAAAACTGTAGTACAGTTTTGTTACAGTGAGAATAGACTTAATATAATAGAAACATCGAAGAAGATAATATTAACATATCCCAAATGAACCACGAAACCGAAAATAAAAAGGTTTCAGTCGCATCTGGGACTCGGACCCTGGACCTCTACCTTTCCGGGGTAACCGCTTAACCAACTTAGCTAATGAGACCAGTTCAATTTAAGCCATCTACACCGATATCATACTTCAAGTTCAAGACTTGTTAATATTATCCTCCATTTTTAAATCGGCTGCTATCCTTATGATGATCGCAAAGTTCTACCCGAACACAATTGCAATCTGAATAGAGTCTCGGATATACCTACCCGTTTTTTATTCATATGAGACATTTATTGACTTATTTTACAAGTCTGGAAAGAAATATTCAATTTATTTTTTAATAACTTATTGAAGTTTGTAAACGTCATTGTAATATTTAATCACTGAAGAAGATAATATTAACACATCAATAAGTTATAAAAAATAAATTGAATAATAGAAACACTTAAATATCTGCAGATATCAAGGAGATCATCATATTTGTTTAAAAGACAACATAAAAAAGATATATTTTTACTTGCTGTTATACCCCCCCCCCCTACCAGTGTGAATATGGCCGCGATAGGCTGAAACCGGTCAGGACAAAAATAAGTATAGAAAAAAATTTCAAAATAGCTTTAATAAAACAACCTAATTTATAATCTATACATAAAACCATGTACAATCTGACCTTAGAACGGGGTACCCCAGAAGGGTCACAGCTTTTGCGACTTATGTAAAACATTATGAAATAAATAAAAATTATGTATTCGAGTAAAAATTAACGGTTTTCTCTTTGCCAGATTATAAAGCAGGTAATTTTGTCGATTAATATTGATAAGTGTCGATACGTGATGTAGCGATTTTTGAACCTTGAATGTGACTAAGGTTGGGCCTTTCCGTCTGCACGCTTTAATCGAGGTAATGGTGAAATAAACCACATTACAAAGTACTTAGTCGATTTATATTTTACCTACTTAAATAAAGATATGGTTAATTTTATAATTTTTAATTATTTTATTGAAGTTTAAAAATTAACATAACCTAAATGAAACTTGAAACCGAAAAAACAACAGAAAATAAAAAGATATCAGTGGCATCTGGGACTCGAACCCAGGACCTCTGCCTTTCCGGGACAACCGCTTTACCAACTTAGCTAATAAGAACAGTTCAATTTATGCCATCTTCGTCGATATTATATTTCAAATTCAAGACTTTGTCAATATCATCCTCTATTTTTTAATCTCATATTATTGGCAGCTATCTTTATGATTTTTTTTCGGTTTCATGTTTCATTTAGGTTATGTTAATATTATCTTCTTCAGTGACTAAATATTACAATGCGGTTTTTAAATTGCAATAAAATAATTAAAAAAAGTAAAATTTGAATATTCTTTAGACTTTTAGTAAAAAGTCAATAGATGTCACATATAAATAAAAATAAATCGTATATTAATCCACAATGGAGTGCTGATACCAACCTTGATGTATGGCAGTGAGGCATGGAACTGGCAGAGGAAGGATGAAAGTAGACTGAATGCTGTAGAAATGAGATCTCTGAGACGAATGTGTGGTAAAACCATGTATGATCGAGTGAAAAATGGTGAGATTCGTAAAGAATGCAAGGCTGATGTAAGCGTAGTGAGCAAGATTAAGAAAGGGACGCTTAGATGGTTTGGGCATGTAGAGCGAATGAACGAAGAAAGGAGTGTAAGGAGAATATATGACGCGAATGTGAATGGAAGAAGAAGCCAGGGACGCCCGAGGAAGACATGGCACGATCAAGTGAATCAAATACTCAAGTCGGGCCATGTCAGAAGTCGGAATAACAGAAGAGAATGTATGAAGCGTTGTATGAATGTGAATGAAGCAAGAAGTGTATGCCAAGATCGAGTTGTTTGGCGGTCCATCCTCTCTGCCTACCCCTGCGGGGAAACGGCGTGATGGTTAGTTAGTTAGTTAGTTAATCCGAGAGACTATCTAGGTTGCAATTGTGTTCGTGAAGAACTTTGTAATCGTCATAAAGAAAGCTGCCAATAATATGGGATATATAATATTATCTTCTTCAATGATTAAAGATATGGTTAATTAAAATACCGTAGAGATTGAAAATACGCTCAGCATCTGGCATTTGATGACAACATGCTACAACACTAGCGCATCTAGCGGCCCGGAATGTACCAACGAATTGAATTTTTTCAAACATTTTAAAGGATTTTCACCAGTGAAGGGCGTGATAATCAACTTTGCTTGATTTAGTATAAGAATGTGTGTTAGATAAAAACGGTTTATTATTAGATGTTACTTAATTTATTCAAAGTAATAAGAAAATCCAATCCAAAAAAAAAATCTAAAGTTAGTTTTCATAGTTAAAATAATTTTCAATGTTTCAATTTTTCAAAGCCAGCCAAAACGCTCCAAATCTATAGCTGATGGGTTTTGATAAGTTTTGAGGTTATAATGTCAAATGTCAAAACAAGGATGAGCTTTACCGTACATAATTTTATTTTCCATCCATAGTAAAACATAACTAATCGTAAGTAATAAAATTATGTACCTTTTTAGAAAGTTTAACTCAAAGAATAATAATAGTATTGAGCATTAATATTATCATAATATCTTCTTTTTATATGAATACGGCACAAGAGTCCCAACTGCTCCCAACCGTCTGGAGCCAGTGAGACTATGGCATTCCCGATTGGGGAATTTTGTGAGGCTGAAGGTATTGGGGAGGGGAAGGAGAAGGGGAAGAGGAAGGTAGGGAATTCTTGGCTATTCAGATCTGGTCACCAAACACGACTAAAGCCATTTCAAGCAACTTTAAATTCTAAATGGTGGTCTTTCACCAGGGTGATACTGAGAGTATCTTCCACTCTGGAACGTGCGCAAATATAATATATATTATTTTTATATGAATTAATTGTGAAACAACACAAATTAATTAAATAAAATTTACTTGCGCACGCCAGGATTTGAACCCGCGACCTTCGGATTCGTAGTCGAGAGCCTTACCCCTCGACCATGGAGGCCGTCTATCTGTATTGATAAATTGGTTCGTTCGTGAATACTCTATTTCACTAATAATAATTTTTTTATATTGAACAACAATTATAGACCTTAAAGTCAACTAAATTAAGTTTAAATTTCGCCAAAACTAAAAAAAAATATGTATTTAAAATACAAAACAAAAGTTAAAAATAAAAATGTCATACTACTTCAAAAACAGAATGCGCACTTGACGTCAGATGTTTGAAATACAATGTTACCAACATAACAAGATGTTTTGATGAGATGATTTTTTATTTAATTTTATATAACGATTTATATAATAAATGTTATATATTCAGAATCGGCGTTTGCTGATCTATATGATTACATATTTATAAAACCACCATATTTTATACTGTTAGCTTATTAGTTTAAAGTTTGAAATGCTATGAGAAGGCGCTGTTGCTTCGGACCGTGACTTCGGAGGCAACACCATTAATAATAAATGGTCTATTTTTCCAAGTTTTTTTAAAGTGACTAAAATGACATCAAGGGAGGTTTACTTCTTGTTAAAGTTTAAATAGATATGTTTTTAGTCTTTTCTTAGAGGTTTAGAAATTGCTTTCTGACCTCAAATCACATGGAAGGTCATTCCAAGAATGTGGCCCAGTACATTGAAAGCTCTCTACCCAAATTCAACAGTATTCTTACGAGAGGATTCAATCAGTCTGTTCGACGAATACTTGACTGACCCGAGCGTGAGTTGCCTCTGAGTAAGATTGTCCCCCACGCAAAGATCAGTCAAGTATGACGGTGCCAGTCCGTTCAGTGTCTTATATAGTATAAGACAAATTTGAACTCTTTTTGTGACTCTGTGCCAGTGTAGAAAATCACGTAGAAGAGGAGTTATGTGACAGTATTTGGTGGCACCGCATACTAGACGATCTGCTGTGTTGAACGCTCCTTCGAGTCTGTTCAAATACTCGTATACATTAGGCAGACCAACAAACAAAATATTGCTGTAGTCCAATCTGGAGACTACAAGAGAATTTACCAGTCTTCACAGAATGTGTTGGGATATTTTCTTATGGACTTCTATTGACTTACAAAAAATACACCAGACTTTATCGTATTGCCAAGTTGAGTATTCAGTGAAACTATTTTTTTTTTGAAAACCAGTAGTTTACAATAACTTTCGTGTGTGGTATATATTTAAAAAAAGAACTAAAACTAGGTTTTTACTTAAGTATTTAAATTATTCAATTAAAGAAGAATAGTTACAAGGTTAACCTATGAGGTTTGGTTGATGCGAGGGAGAGGAAGGAAAAAGATCTAGTCTGTGTAGAGTAATATGTATTGTGTGAATGTTAATATGAGGTGTTAAAAATGTGTGAAGCGCGGTGAATAAACGTGCATTGTTTTGAGTTAGTGTTTCGTTGAGGTAGGTTTAGTGGGTGGTTTTGTCTGGTATGTCTGTTAGGCACTCTCAAAGGAATTCGTTCAATTGGGAGTATTCATGCTTTGGTCCAAGTAAACACCAAGAAAACGAACTGATTAGAACAAAAAAAGAAACGAACAAAATACACTAGAGGGACTGTTATTGGACTACTATTAATTAAATGGTGTTTTCTAGGTGATGCAATCCACATAAACTCAGATTTGCTGGAATTCAGCTTAAGCCTGTTTGTACGCATCCAGTTTGACATCTCATCAATACAGTGCACAACAGATGACCTACAATTATCCACTTTACAAGGATCACAAATTTTTAGAAGAAAGTAATCATTACCATAGCTCTTACAAATTAGTTCACGTGAAGAAATGAATGGTCCCAGATCATTGGTGTACAATATAAACAAAAGGGGACCCAGTACAGACCCCTGTGGTACACCACAATATAAAGAAAATTCGGAAGATCCCTTACCCCCACTACAGAAGCCCGAGTAAGCTTCTAAAAAAACTGGGCGTCTTGTATTAGGGCTAGCAGATTTTTCAGTAGTGACTAGCTGATAATCTTGTATAAATATCAAGTACGTTCAACAATTAACAATTGAATTTGGGAGCTATCAAAATACCCGATAAATCTGCTTGATTCTGTGCAAAGGAGGACGGATTGCCAACTCTAATGCACATATGCAATGCAGGTATGTTGAGTCTGTTCTACAGGTATTTTGTGTAAAGCGGCTCATAAGTGGAATGAACTACCGGCATCTGTTTTTCCTCCTTCATATAATCGGGGCCTCTTCAAGACCTGCATTAATAAATCCCTACTTTTACCCGCCTCACAATGCTGCCCAGCCGGGTGGTGATATAGTTCTTTTGTGAGGTGATCTCATTAAAATTTTTACACAAAAAACCCAAGAAATAACCTTTCATTTTCAAGCATACGTGTCGCACATATAAAATTGGCCTTGGGTCACTTTCTAACGCATGTGGGTGATCCCCTTGTGAAGTGGGTACCTCCAGAGGATAGGCCGCCATATTGACCCAGTAATGGCGGCCGGAAGCGACGCCAGCACCACCTGCGCTGTGGAGGGAAAATTAACGACAATAATTTAAGCTTTTATGGTTCTATTAACTTGCTTTGGAATTTTTAAACACAACATTATTTTGATTAAGGTTTTGAAAACTACCTGCCTTAGTTTTTATAGCATTCTTTATGATAATACTAGCTGAAATACCCGGCGTTGCCCGGAATTATGATTTCAAGGAAAGTTTTGAGGTTGTGGTGTGTTACCGCTGTCAGAATTGGTATCAGAAGTTCATTGTGGACTGCTATCTTCGCTTCTTTGGACATTTTTATATATCACAATAAAAAATAACTATTCTTAACCCATAACCGAGCATTTGACCGCTAGGCCGTAGAGGTCGTTCAAATGCTGTCATTTTTCTACCGGTATTTCAATGAAAGATGCTCTTAGAAACTATCGTCATTGATTCCTTCGGCTCCGGCGCACATTCGACAAACAAGATTAATTCGCTCCCAACATTTGCACGCGGTTGACATTTCTAACAACAGAACGAGTCGCTTCTACGACTCCTTCTTTTCATCTACATCAATGTGTATTTCTTCCCTCTTACAATATGGGTTTCTTTAAGGCCCAGGTTAATTCCCTCTAAATACCCTCCACATAGCATCCCCAAAGATGAATAGGCCTTGCGAGAAATTATTTACATCAGGGCCTCCTGAGCGGAGTTTTGTAAGATAAAACTATCTAAATGGTACCAGGGTTACACCAGGGCGATACTGAGAGTATCTGCCATTCTGGGATAATACTTGTACGATAGTCATGAACAAATTTTTTTTTTTTTTTTTTATTTAATATAATAATTTTTTTTACAGAGAGTATATAAAAATAAGACATGATTCATATAGTGTAACAAAAAATATAATATAGCTATTCCTCACCATAAAGAAACAAGGTTCTTGTGTTTGGTGAGTGATTATCGCTTAATTAATCAAATCATAACTTAAAATATTGTTGTACAATAGCAGGAAAATATGAATTTGTCGTGTAAATTTTGTAATTTATCACTAGTAATAGTATTAAAGAAAATGAAAAGAAAGTAGAAGAAAAGAAGAGAGTTTAATAATAATAAAAATTAAAAAAAAATTTTTTTTAAATTGTTAGAGTAGTTTGAGGTAATTTTTTAATCTATGTTGAAATTCATGGATATTTTCAATAATTTTAAGATCAGTTGGCAGATTGTTAAAAAAAGTTATTCCTAGATATAGTTATGTGTTTTGCGTATGCTTAGTATTGAATGGCGGGATTTTAATGTTTTGTTGATACCTTGCGGATATATTAAATTGTAATTTATTTAACGTTTTTTCTTTAAAGATTTGAATAATTGCATATTTTTTATAAATTTTATCTACTGTAGGTACATTGAATATTGTAAAAAGCTTTTCAGTGGAAAATGATGATGGTTTTTTGCATGTCGATTTTCATATTCTTTTAATATATATATTTTATTCGAAATTCAAATAATCTATGAAGCTTGTATAATGTGTCTTAAAATAGAAAAATGTATAATGTGTCTTAAAATAGAAAAATGTATAATGTGTCTTAAAATAGAAAAATGTATAATGTGTCTTAAAATAGAAAAATGTATAATGTGTCTTAAAATAGAAAAATGTATAATGTGTCTTAAAATAGAAAAATGTATAATGTGTCTTAAAATAGAAAAATGTATAATGTGTCTTAAAATAGAAAAATGTATAATGTGTCTTAAAATAGAAAAATGTTAGTTGTTTCCACAGACAAGTATTACAGAGAGATATCATAACACGAAAGGGGAATACACCTAAATAAAATCACGCGAAACGAACGTGGACGGCAGTGAACTAAGCTAGTGCTAAAGTGAGTGTCGCGTTACCTTTGTCTCCAACCGTCGAAATGTAACGCTAAGTCACGTCTAATCATTCTGACGTTGGTTTTTACCATTTTAATGAAACAAAGAAATTCCTTCAAAAACGTGACCTTTATAATATGAAATATCGCCAAAAGAAATACGTTTTAAAGTGTTTTAATTAATGGGATTTTATTTAAATTTATGTTTGTTTATAATTATAACCTTAAAATAATAAATATTATTTTAAGTCAAGATTAAAAACACTTTGCTTTATTTAATGGCTTAGTTAATTATTCTTTGATTATATAAATGGAGGATGCAGACAAAGAAGGTTCCATCAAAAGAAGTTTCCCAATAGAATGATTCCCTTCCACTTAAGAAATTGACTCCCTATATCGTATTGTAAAATTTTGTGTACATTGCCAGGGAACATTTCTCCCTCTTCCTGTGTCAACTGTGGTTAGAGGTGCATAAATGTGGAGATAATCCAGTGAGCCTGTGGCCTATTGCTACTGTAGGGCTTTCATTTATTTTTATTTCAAATAATTGTAAACTGTTTTTTTATGTGCCAGAGGCACTTGCTGATGGTAATGTTATATTTAAGCCCGCTCACTAAGGTAATGGAGGGTATAAGATGGAATTTGGGCGGAGACGGAGGGGGTCGGTGCTGGGGGTCCAGCCCCCGAGGTTGGATATATTAAGTATTTTTTTATTTGATACCACACAAGAGTCCCAGCAGCTTCCAACCATCTGGAGTCAGTGGGGCTAAGGCATCTACAATTGGGGTATGTTGTGAGACTGATGGTATGAAAGAGGGGAAGGAGATGGGGTAGAGGACGGTGAAAAAGTACCTGGTCACCAAACACGGATAAATCGATTTTAAGCAACGTTTCGATTCGAATAGTGGTCTTTCACCAGGGCGATACTGAAAGTATCTATCAATCTGGAACGTGACGCAAATATACTAAATATTATTTTTTATGAATAAATTGTGAAATAACACAATTTTATGAAATAAAATTTACTTTAAACTCGCGACCTCCGAATTCGTAGCCAATGATCGTAACCACTCAACCACGAAGACTGTCATAGAACTTTAAAAAGAACCTGTTAAAAAGGTATCACGGTTTTCTTGTCTTGGAAGATTTTCCGCTTAAGGAGGTTTTCCTATGTAGGTGGTTTCCGGCTTTAAACGTTTTCCCGCCTTGGGTGTTATCCATTATGGGAAGTTTTATCGCTTAAGATTTTTTCTTCATGTTTTTTCCCCGCTTAATAAGTTCCCTTTAAAATTCATCCCGTGAGATGTTTTCCCTATTAAGAAATCTTACAATGTAACAAGTTGTCCGGCTTTATATTTTTTCCAAGTTTTCCAACTTAAAGCTGGAAATAGTGGCACGCGTACGTCAGTCACGTATATCGGTCGTTGATCGTCATTCATCAATGATGCAGTGCCTCGCCTTCGTCGCCCGAGTACAGTCGTCTTCATGTGTAAACAAACGTAAACACATTTTAGAACTGTACAGTAACTGTAATTACGTAGAAAAATATGAAATAAAAGAAGAATATAGATATATAGGGGAAATAAGCCAAACAGAGGAGGGCAAAGATGCACCTCAGTAATAATCTGCTCTGTTTCAACATTCATTTTATAAGACTGTACACATACACGCCACCAGCGCCGCACTGAATGATCCCCTATAATAGTAAGCGCGTCGGTCGACCGACGACGTAGCGCTGACGAGCTGGACCGATGATATTCGGGCGCGTCTGACCAACAGTATTGCACTACAGCTCTCCATTCATTCGCCTACATATTACCGTAAACGACGTAAGCGCGGCCCTATTTCCAGCCGAATAAGTATTACAGCTGTTTTAAGAAGTTCTCTCAATTAGAAGTTCTCCAACTTAAGAAGTGTTCCTGCATGAAAAGGTTTTCGTTTCACTTCAGTTTATAAAAGGATACATTTCGCCATTTCACCAGAGGAGTGGGCAAACCACCTGTTTCGGAAGTACCCTTCATTCGTCAGGGCTATATTAAGATTAAACTAAATAAGATATAAAATAATGACAGACATACATGAATATTTAGGTGTTGGAGTAGGAGCCAACCAAGGGGGTTTTCTGGAGGAACAAAGCGTTTCACTAGAAAAATATCTAGAAGGGGACTATAGCTACGATAAATTTACATGGTTATTCGATATACTAGAAATAAAATTTCCAAATTATGTGATGTTTTGTCTTTATTACTACGGTGAAGAATTTGAACTCGTGTATCTTTATTAAAAATATGATCCGTTAGAATCATGTGATTGGCAAACTATAAAAAATTATCGTTATTTAAACATCTCACGTGTGAGGATTTAGATTGTGAATCGTGACGAATCCTCTTCACAGTTATTTAAACACGATCCAAAGAATTATGCAGAATTTTTTTGAATATATAATGGCACGGCTTTACTATGCAAAGCATATTTAAATAAATTATAGCGTATAAATATACATAAATCGTGTTTTTTGCATGTCTAATAACACGTCTAATATCAAAGTTATTTTTAAAACAAAGAAAACGGGTTGATAAATAGGATCCAATGTGGGTACCTACACGATAACGAAAAATTATTTAATTTGTAAAAAAACACGTAAAATTAATAAAATTGCTTTAAATTTTATCTGCCTCCAAAATAACTTTAATAAGTTAATTAATCGGTGTACTCTTAACAAACTTTATCTTAACGTAAATAAGTGTCATTCGATAAGATTTTACACAAAATAAGTTAGCCAATTATTAATCTATGTAAACTTAATAATTTAACCCTTACTTCTGTCGATGAAATTAATGACCTGGGCATAATTTTCGACTCCAAATTAAACTTTGTATCCTATACAAACGCTATCAAAAACAAGAGAATGAAAATGAGAAAAAAAATAACTCCTCGATCCGGTCCCCTCGTTTTAAAATACATTCAGATTCAATCGAAAATCGAAAAATCACAACAACCATAATAAATTTAAAAATCAAATAAAACGCTGGGTATGTTACATAGATCTGAAATAGAAAATATATATGCACTAAATTACCAGACTATCATCGAAACCACTCGGCTGCACTTAAAACACCTCTTTTTTTTCATCTTGCACATCAATTTAATATAATGTAATTTAATGTTTTGTAAATGAAATCCTCAGGGTGGGAAATCCCAGTGAGGATATCATTATTTGTTATTTTGTTGTAAAAAAAAAGAAGATAATAAAATATTATTATTATTATATTTTACTATTATTATTATATTGAAATGGCTTTTAGCCGTGTTTGGTGACCAAATTTGAATAGCCAGTTATTTCCTCACCTTCCTCCTCCACTTCTTCTTCCCCTCCCCAATACCTTCAGTCTCACAACATTCCCCAATTGGGGATGCCATAGTCTCACTGGCTCCAGACGGTTGGGAGCAGTTGGGACTCTTGTGCGGTATTCATATAAAAAAATATAAATTGAACATATCTATCAAACCTCCTTTGTACCTTCTTCAAACGGGGTAAGTTACAATTATAAATAGGAAAACATACATACTCTAGCTGCGATCTCACAAGGGAGCAGTAAAGGAATTTTATTCACTCATTATTTTGAAAAGTCCTTGTATTACATATTATAAAACCCAGGATTTGCATGGCCTTATTGGAAATTATTTCGCAGTGATGCTCAAAGGTAAGTTTCCTATCGAAAATGACTCCAAGGTTTTTGATGAATGGTACTAATATAATTTCATTGTTTTTACTAGAATATAATGCAGATGTTGGACCCCGTGAACGGTAAAAACACTTGTGGAAATGTTTATTTACATTCGAGAAGAATTTATTTATATCACACCAGCTAGCAAGTCTATTTGTATTTTGCTATATAGTCTTGAAAAGAATTTAACATAAACGTTTTAAAATCTTTATATATAAAAATGAATGTTTGTCTGTCTGTCTGTCGTCGATTTTCTCGAAAATTACTAGACCGGTTTCATTGAAAACAGCACAGTTTGTTCTTATTAGTGCCGGGAAGATTTAGAGAGAAATTATTTCCCCCAGGGCACCCTGTATAGAATTACTGTAAAAAAAAGAACTTTGCAATCATAAAAAACAATTGTAGCCTAAAATATGGGAATTATTAGAGGAAAATATTAGTAATTCTGAAATTGAAATATTATGATATCGACAAAAATGACGTAAAATAATTAGAGGTTTAATTCCCAGATGCGACCGATACCGTTTTGTCTATGTGTTTTCTGTTTCATATTTCATTGGAGATTTGTTAATATTATCTTCAATCAATAAATAAAATAAAAAAGTTTTAACAGAATTAACCCATTAATTAATTTTTTAACAGATTATTAGTCCCAGGGTGAAGGCAACTACACCGATTATCGACAATCATCCTTATCAACAAAAAAATTAACCATTACGCCTTTTCCACCAGGGGTAAGACAGAGAGGATAGGCCGCCATACAACTTTCTCTAAGACTCCTTGCTTCTTTCGCATTCATGCATCGTCTCATACATACTCTTCTCACCGTGTTATTAAGGGAGAGGGAGAGACGTCTAAAAGGGATCATTTATCAATTCGAATTAATGTTTTCAAAGAGAATTTTTTTACATTGCGTAATCCCATGTTTTTTTTTTCAAATTAAAAATAATTTTTAAAGGTGGAGAAATATAATTGAAAATCCTTTAACGTTACGTTTTTTTTCTTCATTTTAACTTAATCAAAACTTTGTAGTAAAAAAATTAAAGTTTGTGTTCATGAAAATTTTAACTAAACCCTATTCTTTTTTTGGAATTTTAAAGAGAAACCTTAAAAGTATTTTTTGAGGATATTCATAATTTTAAAATGTTTTGTTAAACACGCGTAGGACGGTCGGAAGAAAAAGTCATATTTCAGATTTTGTGTACATTTTAAATGGTTCTATGACAGTTGATTCCTCCGACAGTTGATTATTTCTGCTGTACGTCCTTATTTGTAAAGTAAGTATGCAGAGATTAAGAAAGGGACGCTTAGATGGTTTGGGCATGTAAAGCGAATTAACGAAAAAAGGATAGGGAGGAGAATATACCTGTATGATGCGAATGTGAATGGAAGAAGATGCAGGGGACACCAGAGGAAGACATTGCAAAATCAAGAGAATCAAATACTTGAGTCGGGTCATATCAGAAGTCGGAATAATAGAAGAGAATGTATGAGACGATGTATGAATGTGAATGAAGCAAGAAGTGTATGCCAAGTTTGAGATGTTTGGCGGTCCGTCCTCTCTGCGTACCCCTTTGGAGAGACGACGGGATGGTTAGTTAGTTAGTTAGTTAGTTAGTATGCAGAGAGGATATGCGGCCGAATAACAAAATACGACATACTTATATATGCAGTCGGCTTTGGGAAAATACGCCATAGGTTCTTACTTGTATACAACATAACTTACCGAAGGGGTAAGCAGATAGGATTTCAGCCGTAGGTATAACAAAAGTCGATATACTTATACCTGCAGGCGTCTTGAGTGGAAATCGGTTATATGAAAAAAATTATCAAAAATTTATTAAATCAAAAAATACGTTTTTCATTTTATTTTGTAAAGCTCGGGCATAATTATTAAAATATTTTTCGTCATATTCTAAAAATTTAATTTTCGTAGGAGATTTTGAAATTCAAGCATTTTTTAGGTCTGACAGTTTATTTTTTTTAGGCTTATAAAAAGAGTCATAAAAATGGCCAGTTAAACGATAGGCTTATGTGTTTTCTATTTCCAGTATTTAATTAAATAATCTATGATATTTCTAGACCATCAAAATGTTTAAATCAAAAACAAATGATTTTACATTATTTCCCATTGCATCGCCTTAATATTGAGTGAGGGCTGAACAAGAGTCATCTAGGTAATTTTTCGTTTACATATTTATATTAGAAACATATAAGTTCATCAAAATACTATTGTGAGTACAAAAGGAAAGATCGTCTCATTGAAATGATGTTTCATTCTAAAATTATATTGTGGCTCTTAACTAATCTTCCATGGCCGCCTCGAATTAGTTGTTGTGGTGTGGAACAGCCTGCGCTGCGGTGCTGCCGAACGAAGATTGAAGTTGGCCTCAAGAGATCTACGCTGTCGGCCGACAGTCTTCTTCTTTCAAATAAGGAAAATGACGATTGTTCTTTATGTCCAATGTGATAGACAATGCTGAAGTAGAAACTTTTAATCGTTACACCATGTATGTATAAATAAGTAAATAAATAAAAATATCTTATTTTTTAGTCTTTGTTCAGCATTCTCCGCATTCATTTTTAATAAATAAGGTTAAATCTAATACAATGTTTCAAATTGCGTGTACAAATTTTCCGTTTTCACGCGACGCTTGCGGCCCAAGTTATTTCTTAAGGCCTCACTTATTTCTATAAATTAAGCTGAAGCATAATTCTAAACTCGTTTATTACGACCTCGATAGACGTTAAATGCGGCTTTTATTAATATTTCAAACAATAAGGTACTTCATATACATATTTTGATAAAATTATAAACGAATTACTTCATAGAAATACTTCAGTACGGTTTGGAGATTGTTACAGAGTGGTCAGTTGTATATAGTTTTATAATAAAACAAAAGATTTTGGACTGTTCGAATTTCGATCACAATTCAAGGTTCGTGTCTTTCTGTAAATCTATTTAAATTTTTAATCATTTGCGTACGTGCCTTTTTAACTCTTTGAAGCACTGTGGCATCAAAAATCGATCACTAAGAAAATAAATAATTCTGTGAAAACCAACATCTATTGATAATTTTTGTAACTAATTGTTAAACATGGATTCTTGACTAATTAGTTTACAGTGGCGATCATGTGACGCTGCACAGTTTGACATTTTTAAAGAATTTGTGGTTTTTTGAGGAAAAAGTTCATGAAGTAATTAAATAATATACTTTGTATTCACCACTCTATTAATTACGCATACGAAAACGGTGCTTTCTTCATCAGAAGTATATAGAATAATAGCTGATGAAGAAAGCATCGCTTTTGAAACATGTAGATCTATATATTAATAAAGTGGTGAATGTAAAATATATTATTTAATTCGTCTATTAATAATGACGCCGCAAAGTGAATACCAATCGTTTGAAGAAATTATTAAAAAATTAATAATTTCTTAAGTAATTGCACCAAGGGTCAGAAGTCAGTGAAACTATGACACCACCTTTTGCAACGTTTTGTAAAGTTGAAGGCAGTGGGGATGAAAATAAAATGAAGTTGGGAAAGGTTAGGATTTTTTTTCAATAACTCCATACAGTAGTCCCTGAAAAAATAATTTCCGTCAGGACATAAGTCATCATTGAGGTGCAGTAGGGGGGATCTTTTTAAGCAGAGGAAGGACGGGACGTTCTGGGAAGAAAAAAGGTATGAGGGGTGGGTAGAAACCTGGGGGTCAGTGATTCCAGGGGTGACGCACGTATTAATCCATCCCTCCCACTGCTATGCAAGGCGATGTGTCGAGAGAGTCCGGCTGGAGAGATCAGGAGATTTCCCTCAACCGGGCTTTGTCAATCATGCACACCACGCAGTTGGTTGGCAGATACATCTGCCGCCAAGACCTGGACAAATATAACCCCATGAACTGGAGAACCCCTGCTAAGTCACTTAACGTAGCGTACCACTTGAGTTGACAGATGGCAGAGGTGTAGGTTATCCAATTAATGATGGGGCGACGGTGCAATTTTCTTTATAATATAAACGTATAAATTTGTTTTGAACCACTTTCATTTAATATATATATAATAATCTTGACAGGTTTCGGAAGTACCCTTCCCTCGTCAGAATATATTAAAACTAAACAATGATACAAAATAATGATAAATATACAGGAATATTTAGGTGTTGGAGTGGGAGCCGACCAAAGGGAAAGGGGTAAGTAGGATTTCTTTGGAAGAACAAAGCAATTCACTGGAAAAATATCTAAAAGAGATGATAAATTTACGTGGGTATTGAATATACTAGAATTATTATTTAGGGATTTTAGAATTTCCAGTGCTTCTAAATTATCTAATTTTTAGCCTTTATTATTACGTTTAAGAATTTGAATTCCTGTAGCTATATTAAAAAAAATCGCCTGACTTCATCCATCAAGAATGCTCTTAACTGTCGTTTAGAAAAAGACAAAGAGAAGGTGAATTATTTACTACCTCACATTTTACCCGGCCCTTGCTCGGGGTTATGATTGGTTTGTAGTAAAGTTTTGTGGTTGTGAATTCTAGTAAATTCTAATAATTAAATACATGTATGTCGTAATATTATAAATGTCATTCTTTTGATACTAATAAAGGTTATAATTTTTACATATAAATACAACCGGTTTACAATTAGACAAATTTGAAATTATATAGTTTAATTGCATACTATTTAAAATGTCATCGTGGGTGGTATACTTTAACGGGATATTAAGGGTATATAGTTTGTTGAAGATCTTGTTAAAATAATTGATTGGGATTGTAGGGAAATATGAAGATTAGATTTGAAGAGATGAGTGATTGCAAATTTAGCGTAAAGTTGTCTAATTGTCAAAACGTCTATAAGCTTGAAAATTTCAGCAGAATCTGTAAAATATATTACTTGAAGAATAATTTTAATTATTGTCATTTGTGCTTTTACTGGTGACTCTATATAAAAAATAGTTTCACTTCCCCAAGACAGTAGTCCATATGGGATTGTGGATTGACAAAGAGAAAAATGTATGGTCCTTTCAATACTGTTTTATTTTTTCTTACTGAATCATCGATGAATGATATGGAATATGTACAAAACATTATCTCGTCTATTCAGTTCGTCAATCAGAGGTCCAAACCCCAAAGTGCGACAGTATTTTATTTTTCACGGGGTTTTCGACCTCCACAAATTATAAATTGCCGCCATGTAGGTTATAGCGTGTAACAGAAACTGTTAAAAATATTTTTTGTCCAATATAATAAATTTTAACGAAAAATAATTATTTCCTTGCAAGTATGTTTTTAATTATCGAACAGAATCACCGGCTGCCATCTAGCGGCAAACGGTGACACGCTAATATTAGCTGGGTTAATTTGCATAACACCGTGTTGCCGACGCCGTCACCCCTTTCTGGGGGCGATGGGTCTATACCCGAAAGCCATGTCGTTAATGACCACATACTCTTTTACTATTGTGAAAAAGAAAACAAAATAAATGCATAAATGCATTTTTTAATGACGAATTTTTAATTAAAACAAGAGTTTATGGCAACAATCTACGCGGGAGTCAGTTTGAATTTAATTAAAATATTTTCTAACCTTCTGTTATAATAGAAACAAAACAGTACATTCGTTATAGTAAGTAACAATTTCCAGAACTTAAAATTACATAGTGGGTACCTGTGATATGTTTGCTTGTAATGTCTTATTTACACGTGTATTTATCGGATGTATTTACAGTGTGTATTGTATAAGGGTGTGCCTATGTGTGAGTGTGTTTGTAGGTGTGAGAAGTGATGATCTACTTGGTTTTTATTTCTATTAGTTGTCATTTATAAAATGTATTGTGTTCACTGATGTCAGAATTAATAGACTTGCCCTAAGTTCGATTTTGACAGCTGGAGGCAAAGGTCACGTGACACCTCTTTTGGCACCAGCTTTGTTTTTCGTGATTTACAAAGTTACAACACGTATATAAAAAAAGGTCAAATTGGCGGCACGCCTAGCTCACCCTCACCCCTCTTATTTTGGTTTCTTCCGCTTAAGTGTTAGCGCATCTCTATGTATTATTTGCTCTGTGACTACATTGAATTCCCCAGCATACCTTTAGGAATATGTTATATTTATTATCTAACCAATCATCATGCCGTTTCAGCGCTGGGGTATGCAGAGGGGATGGATAGTCAAACAATTCGGTCTTGATACACACTCCATGCTTCATTCATATTCATACATCATCTCGTGAATACCCTTCTGTTATTCTGACTCTTGACATGGCCCGACTCAAGTATTTGGTTTACTCGATCTTGCCATGTCTTCCTATGGCTTCCGCGGCTCCTTCTTCCATTCATATTCGCTTGATATATTTTCTTTATACTCCTCACTTCATTCGTCCGCTCTACATCCCCAAACCATCTGAGTGTCCCTTTCTTATTCTTACTCATTACACGCTCCACATTTTTACACGGTCTTATATGGTTTTACCACATATATGTCTCCGGGATTTCACCAATAGATTGTTCGATTGAACAAAATTTTAAATTAGCATCCGCTCAGTTTGATTGATACCTTGAATCGGTACCTAAAGGCTGTTAAAATGGTTTTTGCTGTGTTCAATGACCGGATCAACATATCCACCCTTTGAAATAACAAGATTCTAACTTACACGATAATGTTCTGCGGTAATGAGCTTTAAAATAATTCCCTATAGAGCCCATTATAGCATGAGATTGCCGTGTCAGATGGAACCTCATTATTCCAAGGTGTCGATGTACAGATATACGAATATATCCGGAGGTGTGTATTCCGCATAGACACATAAGCACTGCCTTTCTCGCATAAAAAAGTTAATAGTAAAAATGTATAAAATTTTTGCAAGAAAGCAATCTCTTATAAGATTGCAAGACTATAACGTGTCAAAAGCACGAACTAATTACGCAAAATGACGTGCACAACATATTCAATATCGTCTATTCTATACATTTAAATACACGCGTGTGTGCAATGCGCGTCAAGGGACGACTCGTTTGAGTTAGTGTCTAAAAAGCACCACTTTTCGGCAATGACTTTACGGCAAATGTGTTAAACACTACCATCTGTTGGTGCATCTATTAATTAGAAAAACTTTACTAACGAAATAATGATAACATCACGTTGACTTTCTTTCAAAATATTGTGCTGAAAAACATGGAAATTTGGATTTTTTTGATGTGGCTTAGGTCTGACGGTCTCCGTTGTTGAGTGGTTACGATCCTTGGCAACGAATCCGAAGGTCGCGGGTTCATTTATTTATATAAAAATATATATAGCATGTTTGAGGCACGTTCCAGAGTGGAAGATACTCTTAGTATCGCCCTGGTGAAATACCACCATTCAGAACCGAAACTTTGCTTGAAATTGCTTTAGCCGTATTTAGTGACCAGATTTGAATATCCGGGTACTTCCACACCTTCCTCTTTCCCATCCCCTTCCCCACTATTTTCAGCCTTACAACGTACCCCAATTGGGGATGCCGTAGTTTCACCGTCTCCAGACGGTTGGGAGCAGTTGGAACTCTTGTGCGGCACTCACATAAAAAAGGTAATCTTTACCAACAGGCTTCATTTTAGCCATTCTTAGCGACAACGCACGAAGGCTGTTGTCTGTGTTATATGTATTTTTTAATGCAAATTAATTCGTTGTTTTTCCTACTGCCTACTATCATTGAAGAAACTCTGCACGCCACTGGTTATTTCCACGAAGTCTGTTCCATGTGCCGAACTAAGCTCAATTTTTCCTAACTTATTTATTTTTATATTCATTGACTATTGTCTAGTTACAAAAAAATACGCAACATGAAATGAGACGAACAAGAGCTACAGAAAAATAACAGGACATACATATTAAATGAAGCAATGACAAAAATATGTATTTATTTTTACTTATTTATTAACTTCTTATAAAAAGCGTGACACATATTCTTTATGGCGGATTTATTTCCTGGTGGCAATAAATCCCTAGCCAACCCTTAGTGGGAAAAATAATATGTCTAATAATAATTATTGCGGTGTTATCCACGTATTGTGACTTTTCGCACGTAATGTGGAAAGGAAATTTAACAAATTATGTAGCATGAGTTTTTTTTATGTCTGGATAAGGGATGGAAAGGAAGGGAAAAAATTAAAGAGGGTGCAAACAACCCATCGTTACGCAGGTGGATAAGAAAATTAATTCTTCACCTTATCTTTTAAAATGGAGTTTAAGTTAGCGTCCCGTACGTCAGAGGGCAGTTCGTTCCAGAGTCGTGATGCTTGTACTGATAATGAATGAGTGATTTCCGTAGCTTGGTGGAAGTGAATCGCAGGGGTTCTGTCATCACTTGGCTAAATAAAAGGTCCATGTTCAGAAAGAAAAAGGTGAATTAACAGTGTTAAGAATATTGTAGGGGGGGGGGGTGTGTATTTTGCAACGTGTATTGATTTGAATCCAGTGGAGAAATTTTCAGTATTCAGAGGTTTGTTCATATTTGCGAAAGTAAAAGATATATCTTGTACATTTGAGAGAACATTCAAGTCAAAGCCTGAACAAGATTGTTTTCGTACAAAAATCATTTAGACTGCTACCAAAAATTTTAAGACCCTGGCTTGAGTTAAAAAGTCTCGTCATTCTGGATAGTCGAGGGTACCCACCACTTCACTGAACCTTTTTTAAGGATCAAATGAGTCACTCTATCGGTTCTCAAGTAAAGATTCTACTTTTTTTATTTAAAAAAAAAAACTAGTCTACTATTAAATTATTTTAAAAGCCTCCGACTGGCACACGGCACAATATTGATTTATACATACCAAAATATTTACGTGTTCTTATCCAAAGCAGTTAGTTCCCGTACTTAAAGCTAGTGGAGATACAATTTTTACAAAAAGTAACACATTAGAAGAGGACAATATAATAAAAAAACAAATTCACTCACGTCCTCGTGGCAACATCAGAATACACAGCTTCTGGCAAGCTACACGCAGTCCCGTTGAGACAGTGAGCAGTGGGATATGAGGACGGTCTCTTGACCCCTTCACACCATCTCCGGCGGCCCACTGAAGTCGGTGGGATAGTGGAGAAAAGACTTCTGAAGAACCCTGGGGATCATGCAAATCACTCCAGCCGACAGGACCACAAGAGAATGGGAGATCAGGTTCGAATGAAACCACCCCTCTCACTGATACCGCTACGTTGGGGGTGGCACAGTGAACAGTGCACATCGAAATTCTTTCTTGAGCAGGTAATTAATTTCATTGACCTGTCTGAGAACTAGGTGTCAAATGGTGTTATTATATAAATTGGCGACAGCAGTTTTCTTTCAAAGCTGTTAAGATCACATTTCAAACACTATTCGTTTTTCTTTTACTTAAATAAAACCTGTTAAATGCTGTTCTAACCTCATTTAAGGAATTTATTTTTTAAACAATGAAAACTTCACTTGCATCTTTAAGTTCGTGTGAACATACAATTATTTTTGTAATACTCGGCCTCCAAGGTTTGTCGGGTTCTACCACTTGAGTGTTCTAATCACCCCCTCCCACCCCATGGAGAGAAGGCGGGGGTTATTTGTTTTTATTCACCCCCTTCGCATGACGTTATAATATTATAACTATTCCGTGCCACAAGTAGGGGGAGAAAGGAGCTAGAAAAATAAGGCAGTGGCGGATTATATATTTAATTATTGTAGAAAACAATATTAAATAAACCTAAATGAAACATGAAAACGGCAAAAAAAACACAGAAAATAAAAAGATTTCAGTCGCATCTGGGACTAGAACCCAGGACCTCTGCCTATCCGGGGCAACCGCTTAACCAACTTAGCTAATGAGACCAGTTCAATTTATGTCATTTTCATCGATATCATACCTCAAATTCAAGATTTGTCAATATTGTTCTCCATTTTTTATCCCATATTATCGGCAGCCATCTTTATAATGATTACAAAGTTCTTAAGGAACACAATTGCGAACTAGACAGTGTCTCGGATTAATATCATTACTCATATATTTATTATATATTTACTTACATCGTTTGAATAAAGTACATAGGAGGTTGCTGGAAGTAGTATATACAAAAGCTCCAAATGCCAGACTGTTCGGCGCCGTTCACGTACTGTATACACACGTATAAATGCGAAAATTATTCTTATCTCTACACATGAGTACTTGAACCCTTGAAAGCAACTGCTTTAAACTGCGTCATGGAGCCAAATAGTAATTGCAAGTCCCACGGTCATGGGCATAATTTAGCCTTGTATAAATTAGACACGTATACGATGATTTTATATTTAACAAAAAATAGAATAAAGGGCCCTTATTTATCGTAGAAATGCGTAAGAATACTATCGATCATCTGAGATATGTTTATCTTTTTATTTATTTTAACCCTTTTAAATGGTTCCAAGGTTTTTAAAAAAAGAGTCACTGTTCAATTGAGCCGTGATACGGATTACCAGGAGTCGTACGCTCACGGCTCATCAAAATTAACAACTCGTTCATGAATGACTCACCGCTATTGTCATTTCTGATGTACAATGCTAAAAAATCGTCACTGCTGATTTTCAAAGCAAATACTGGTCCTGATGTCATTCTGCCCATACGTCTCGACGGAGCCAATCTTAAAATCTGCAGCGAAATAAAATACTTGGGTCATGTCATCACTAATGACCTAAACGATAAAAATGACATGGAACGCCAAAGAAGAGCACTGAGCGTGCGAGCCAACATGCTCGCTAGGAGATTCAACAGGTGCAGTCCTCCGGAAAAGAAGCAACTATTCCGGACATACTGCATGAGCTTTTACACTAGCGAACTATGGACAATATATACACAAGGCGTCATGGACACGCTCACAATATAACCATGCTTACATGGCGCTGTTCGGCCTCCCTTGGCGATGCAGCGCCTCGCAGATGTTCGCAGAGGGAAGGGTGCATGGGTTCGCTGCTTTGATACGCCAGAGTAGCCGTGAGGACTCAGCGCTGCCGGAGATCGGAAAACACTCATGTCCAGGCCGTCGCACAGTGGCAGGGCGCGCCCCTACATCATAGATGGAGAATTTCCCCCAAGCCACCGTAGAACATATATATTTCTTTATATTCTATTTCTACATCTTGTAATTATTTGTTGAATGTATTATTTTATATGACAGACAGAGTATTTCACTTACCGCTTCGTTCAGCTGAAATAAACACATTATTATTATTATTCGTGCACATATTGCCTAAATCCGCCCCTGTTCCAGCCCTACATGGAAACACACTTTCGTTGGTCCAACCCAATCGTTAACTCCTTAATTCCAGCGCCATTTATCGTGTTTGATTTTTGCTTTTAATTTCTAATACAATAAACTAACGTCGCCAAATTTTCGCATTGTTTCGTGCTGTTTTGTAAAAACTAGACGTTCGCGGGAACGCAATCGGTTCAGACGAAAAGTTCTCGTAAAAATATACATCGTAAGTACCTTAAATCATAAGTAGCAATTATTTTTTCTCATTTGAAACACTTTTTCTTACACCTTAGTTATGTACAATCATCTCTGCAGTGTTAAAACATTAAATATGAGAAGCATTTCATAACTGTTCAGTAAAAACAAACAGTTCTTTCAACAACATAACCTTTTCCCAACCTCCTGTGCAAATGTGTCGACTATAATATAACATCCACTGTTATAAAAAGATAATTAGTTATGTTATAGTTAAGAGGAACGGCTGCGCTGCCTGTTTCATACATAACTTAATATTGAACAAAATACCCATCCAAACTGAATGATACATTTTTTAAATTAAAGGTTTAGTAAATATCTAATACGGATGAGGAGTATTTTATTTATTTTTGTTCCAAATTATGAAGTATATGCCATGAAAAAAAAATCATAATTGTAGAGGCAACTTAGAAAATTATTTTCGTGTTTATTATATATATATTTTTTAATTTTCACATTTGCTATGTAAATGAAAATATAAAAACAAAATATTAAAAAAAAAAAACTTTTTTCGGTTCGATTTTTTAAATTATGTACGGCAACTAAATTGGTTTCAACTAGTTTTTAATTAAATTTAAAGTCCACCATAATGCTAATTTTAATTTTTGTTAAATGTTTTATTTTATATTATATTTTTAAAGTAGACGGGGTAAAACTTTTTTTAAATCACCGTTAGCCCCCAAATAATTGTTAAATGCGCCTCTAAAATCGCGAAAAATCAATCCCTTTAATGGCCTATATTTCATAATGTAAAACAAAAATAAACAAATTCTAATCCGTACCAGATATTTAATATACTTTTTGATGATTAAGTTTTGTATGAAACAGGCCGCGCAGCCGTTCCTCTTAGTCCAGTAATACCCTCCGAACGGAATTTGAACATTGTTTGAAAAAGAGATATGTTAATACGGAAGAGAGCGGGAGCGCGCTAGTATAAATTATGCTTTGGGCGTAAGCAATAATTTAAAAGACATATTTAGAATAAACAAAAAATCTCCAGATTACTGACTGAAGTAGTATTTAAAGAGAGCTGTCATTTTTTTCATATCTATAACATGGTAAATAGCAAAACCACTATTTTCGGAGCATACGAGTTGTGTTCAAAAGAAAAGGTGAATTTTAAATTTTCGCGGACTGTGTAAATTCGATTATCGATTTTTTTTGTTATGTTGGTACACATATGTTTATCATATGTTAGCATTATCAGCCATTTTGGATCAGTGGTTTGTTTTTGACAACTGGAAAGGTTCGTCACGTTTTTGGGTGTTCTTCGATTTTTTTATTTAGGTTCGTTTTCTGAGGCATCATCAGTCCGATTGAAGTGAAATTTTAGATTCCGTTTATTTTCTACGTCCTTATCAGCATTTCTTTAAAAAAAATTATTCTTTTTAGAAAAAAAATGTTAATAATTGTTAATCCTACGGAGGAATTTTCTAGTTTTGGTCGGAACTCGATAGCCGTTTTCTGGGGCATCATCAGTCCGATTAAAGTGAAATTTTAGATTTGCTTTGTTTTCTATGTCCTTATCAGTATTTCTACAAAAAATCCAAAAAATCTAAGAAAAAACAAAACGTGACTAACCTTTCCAGTTGTCAAAAACAAACCACTGATCCAAAATGGCTGATAATGCTAACATATGTGTACCAACATAACAACAACAAAAAATCGATAATCGGATGTACACAGCCCGCGAAAATTCAAAATTCACCCTTTCTTTCATATGCATAATTACCTTTCAACCAGACTAAATAGAAATCTCTCTTAAAAATTAGGTTTTTTTTTTAGCCCATAAAAACTTGAAGTTTTCAAGGAAAGTTTGTAATAAGTACTTGGAAATTCGGAATGCGGCGGCTTAATGACTGAATTTGTAAGCGATTGTGTAGTTTTTAGTTTTCTGAAAATATTACGTCATTTTTATGGTCAAAGGCATCGCAGCAATTGTTGGGTCCACCACAGTGCACACCTACTTAAACGGATTCAATGCTTGCTGTCGGAAGTGCGTACCTATGCACCAACACACACAATCCCAGGTAGAATTGTAGTACACGGCTTCGTTTGAGTTTCGGTATCTTTTTTTCGAGTGGAAAAATTAAAAAAATTGCTCGTATTAAGTACAACAGTTTATTTTTTATTTTTATATGAATAACGCACGAGTCCCAATTGATCCCAACCGTCTGGAGTGAGACTATGGCATCCCATCATTTTGTGAGGCTGAAGGTATTCGGGAGGGTAAGGAGAAGGGGAGGAGGAAGGTGGGTAAATACCTGGCTATTCAGATCTGGTCACCAAACACGGCTAAAAGCCATTTCAAACAACGTTTCAATTCTGAATGATGGTCATTCACCAGGGCGATACTGAGAGTATCTTCCACTCAGACAGTTGTGACTCTGACGTAATAAAATAATTTATGTTGAAATTTCGGGTTGAATACAACCCGAAATTTCAACACTCATTTTGTGTGAAAACATTTGAATAATGCGAAGCAAACGAAATGGTATGTTTTCTTATTTTTTGACAATTAAATGAATTTATAAAATAAAACAATAACTTTGTTTTACATCACTTTTATAAAAGTTATTGTTTTATTTTATAAATTATAATGTCACATCACCAAGTTACCGCTTCATAGGAAAAAAAAAAAAAAATGAAATGAATATTTCAAAACTCTATAACCAACGACGGAATTAATTTTACGAGTTGAAAATTCTACCAAGTCAGAGCTCACCTCGCTTGAAATTTGACAGTTCGGTTTTAGGTTAGAATACGTAACTTTATAGTTATATAGTATTTATTGTTATGGTGTTTACTTCGTAGAACTCCATTTCATTTATGTTTTATTTAAATCAAATCAAATTTAATTTTAAATCTCTTCGAAAATTGGTATTCACATGGTGGCGTCATTATTAATAAATTAATTAAAAATTACTTTGTATTCACCACTTTATTAATATACACATATCAACACGTTTCGAAAGCGATGCTTTCCCCATCAGTAATACTAAAAAATAAAATGTCAAGTATAGGCAAATGATAAACATAGAATGCAGTAATGTAAGAATAGACAGAGGACTGAACGCGGTTGGCGCTAACAAAGAGTTATCCAAAGAAGCGAAGCTAGCAGTTCACAATGGAGTGCTGATACCAACCCTGATGTATGGCAGTGAGGCATGGAATTGGCAGAAGAAGGATGAAAGTAAACTGAATGCCGTAGAAATGAGATCTCTGAGACGAATGTGTGGTAAAACCATGTATGATCGTGTGAAAAATATTGAAATTCGTAAAG
>JAHDVE020005483.1:0-30934 GCA_022606495.2 Halesus radiatus
ACTTCTATGATATAATATGATAATCCTGATTGTGCATAGTCCCTACATACAACCTTACCATGACACGTGTCCCATGAAATTGTGTTTTCATCAGCGTGACTTCTATGATATAATATGATAATCCTGATTGTGCATAGTCCCTACATACAACCTTACCTTGACACGTGTCCCATGAAATTGTGTTTTCATCAGCGTGACTTCTATGATATAATATGATAATCCTGATTGTGCATAGTCCCTACATACAACCTTACCATGACACGTGTCCCATGAAATTGTGTTTTCATCAGCGTGACTTCTATGATATAATATGATAATCCTGATTGTGCATAGTCCCTACATACAACCTTACCTTGACACGTGTCCCATGAAATTGTGTTTTCATCAGCGTGACTTCTATGATATAATATGATAATCCTGATTGTGCATAGTCCCTACATACAACCTTACCTTGACACGTGTCCCATGAAATTGTGTTTTCATCAGCGTGACTTCTATGATATAATATGATAATCCTGATTGTGCATAGTCCCTACATACAACCTTACCATGACACGTGTCCCATGAAATAAAAATGAAACACTCACTTATTTTGAGATTCGAGCTGAGCAATTATATCTTGGAGCACCATCTTCGGGTCGGAAATCATCCTCCCAGACGCCTTGCCGACGGTGGAAGTATACACGTTGCGGTTGTTGGCCTTCTTGCCGTCCCCGCCGCCTTGCTCCTCCTTGGCAGTCGCATCACCGGGACTCCTGTTCTCCTTGTCGGAGGGGTGGCTCTGCAGGGGGTAGGTGATGCTGGGGGCAGGGTGGCCGGCCCTCCGGCAGGCGGAGGGGCAATTGAGAATCTTCTTGATATTTCTTACAAAGCCAACCATACATTTTGAAGGCATTGCCTATAATTAAAAACAAGATTGTCATTTTAACCTGATCTATGCACATGTGATCCATTGACGACTATTCTTGTATGCGGATTTCACATATGCGCTCTATGTATATTCTATAAGTTTCATTAAAATAAATAAATAAAATATAATTGTGTCTAAACAAGCCGCGTGGTGAGGTAGATTGTGTTGAAAATGTTAAGAATATAATACTAACTATCATCACGTTTTCCTGCAGGGTTGGGCAGAGAGAACAGACCGCCAAATAACTTAGTCTAGGCACACACTTCTTGCTTCATTCATATTCATACATCGCCTAATACATTCTTTTCTGTTATTCTGACATGGCCTGACTCAAGTATTTTATTCACTCGATCGTGTCATGTCTTCCTCAGGCGTCCCCGACTTCTTCTATTCACGTCATATATTTTCCTTACACTCCTTTCTTCGTTCATTCGCTTTACATGCTCAAACCATCTAAGCATCCCTTTCTTAACCTTACTCATTATACCTACATCAATCTTGGATTCTTTGAGAATCTCAAAATTTTTCACAAGATCATACATGGTTTTACAACACATTCGCCCCAGAGATCTCATTTGTACAGCATTCAGTCTACTTTCATCCTTCCTATGCAAGTTCCATGCCTCACTGCCATACATTAGGGTTGGTATCACCACTCCACTATGAACGGCTGAACTTTAAACCTGATGTTAATTTTAATGACTGGAGAATCCTAACATCCCTGTGAAGGAACGATGAGCTCTAACCACACGAAGAAAAAAAATTCATGTAAATATATCTGGTTGTTATACCTGTGAGTTTATGATCTCCTTGACGGAATGCGACTTCTTATGTCTGTGAATGATGTTGGCGGAGACGGGTTTCACATCGTTGTACAGGTAGCACCTCTCACACAGCATCATGCCCCAGCAGCGGGTGCACTTGAATTTCAGACCCTGGAGAGACAATTATAAAAATTGTTACATTATCACCAATAATTTTAAAAGATTTAAAAAAAAAAAAATTATTCAAATCGCGAAATGTTCCGCTTCAATACAAATTCAGATAATAGTTGGATTATGTATATTTGCTGTTCATTATGAACATAGCTGCTGTTCATTATGAAAATAGCACTTGTATATAATATCAATGGCAAAAAGGATTTAAACAGTAACTTCATACCATCTCGGCCCAAAACATTGTAATTTAATTAAGTTTTAATCTGGAGTGCCCTACCAGGTAAGTATGTTTTCTGTCTATGTACATAATAAGATAAACCCTAGCAAGTAGTATTTGTTCAGCGCCCTTGAGGTGATTTTTCACAAAAACGGCGCTATATAAATCGTCCAAGTATTATTATTATTATAGCTGCTGTTCATTTTTACAGCGCTGCGACTGTGTGAGAGATATCCGAGTGATTTTTTTTTTGATTTCGTAGTTATGACATTCTTCTGTAGAAATCTACTAGTCGGTATTGATAATTCAACATACTTGGGGTATTATTAGCGGCTGAGTTTTATTCTTCGTGCAGTGTACGAGTGCAACATAAATATAGAATATTTGTACATTTGATGAGTGTGGTAGAATATAGTATATTCAGTGTATAAAATTAGGATAATGTTGGTATTTAAATAGATGGATATGACAACTAAAAATCTTCTAAATTCATAAAATTAAAAATGGTCAGTGAAGGTAATGACATACTTTGAGATATCAACAATAGCAAATATTAAAGAATGTACTCACCGCAGGGTTTCTGACGGAGCATAGGGCACATTTCCACGGAGAGAGTTGGTGATCCACAAGGCCACTGCTATTGAGGAGTCGCAGCCTCTCCCGCACCTCAGTCCAGCTCAGCAGAGCAGGGCCGGACTCCAGCCACTCCAGGAGACCGTGCTCCGAGAGGCCTAGCATTCCAGGAGTCTGAGATGGAAGAAAGTGATGAGTCAGTTATAATACGCCAACTCATGTTTTATGCTCTCTTGATTCTCTAGGGCTCCAACTACTCCGAACCGGTGTATTAAACAAATATATGTGCAAACACGAACTCTAACCAAGAACCTTTTGACCATAATGGCCACACAGAGAGCCATGCTAGGTATCTCCTTGCGAGATAGAAAGACCAACGAGTGGATGAGGAGCAAGTCGCCAACATTATCTCACCATCTTCAGTCTCAAGTAGAGCTATGCTGGGCATGTGGTATGACTTACTGTTGGAATCACAGCATCATCGGAAGGAGTCAATGAGATGGGCTGACGATTTAAAGACAACTGCAGGCGTGGGGATAGCTGAGAACCACTAAGAATCGGTAAGAAAAATCTGACCTGAATCCGAAGCTGGACAAGTTACCTTTGGACTTATATAATTTTGATAAATGATTTACCTTGGCAAAGCACCTGTCCACCTCCTGCTGCACGGCGTGTCGGCCGTAGGTGGTGCCCTCGCCGAGGAACTCTGCTAGCTGCGCCACGCGCGCCAGCAACGCGGCCAGGCGGCGGGGGCGCGCGCATCCGTTGTGGTCCGCCACCAGGGCCATCAGGAAGGCCCAACACTCTGAGCGGGGCCCGCCCGACACCAGCGCCAGGCCCGTCTTGGCCGACTGGACGCTAATGGAAGAGGTGCGCTCCCTGGAAATACAGAATAATAACATCACAAAAAAGGACATAAATAATTAGTACCATTTAATGAATACTATAAAAGTGCAGATATTAAACTCATTTTAATATAAACATATAACTGTCTTAATCCACTTATATAATGATCGACCGGTTTCAAAAGTACCCTTCCTTCATCAGGACTTTATTAAAATGAACATAAGACAGAAAATAATAACAGACACATGAATATTCAGGTGTAGTGGAAGGCGACCAAAGGGAAGGGATAATTAGGGGTTTAACGATAAAGATTTAACGATTAAATGTTATTTTATTTAATGATCGATTATTTGTATTACGCGTGTCTGACGGTGTGCGCGGTATTGTGTATACTTACCAATACTTACCAAGCGCTTTCGTTAAAGATTGTCGCGGAGATATTAATAAAAGAAGGGTCACCATTTGATTGATTTATTTCTCAACGCGTACAATATTCAGAAGGTAAATAATAAACTAGGAGTGATGCAATATGCGAATCAACAAGTTACTAGTATATGCAACAACACGACCGATTCAGCAGGACGCAGGAAAGCGAATGAAGATTTGTTTTACAAACAAAAGAGGGCAGGCTGATCGCCTTTTGTCTTGTAGTGTTGGAATATTTAAAAAGAATATAATTCAAAAGAATTTATGGTTGTTCAGTGCTTGCATATTACATGGGTTTTTTAGAAGGAACTGAGCGGTTCACTGGAAAAACATTTAGAATAGGGCTGTGAGATAAATTTACTCGGTTATTCAATACACTAGAATTAATATTTAGGGATTTATGTGATTATATTATAATTATAGCAAGTCACAAAGTAAAAACTTATTTATTTTTATGTTAATATAACTCCTATTTATTTAAACTTGACCGTTTCAAACTCCTATGACTTATAAAGTTAGTAGTAGCTGGACATTACTATAACCATTGGAAATAATGCTTGATGTTGATGCTAACAAAACTAATAAAAAACAATCCTATTAACATTAGGCAATCCCAACGTTGGGGAGTTCAAACTGTTAGGATGTTATAACAGCTATATTTTACTTTTATTTATTTCATACTTTTTTTATATGAATACTGCACAAGAGTCCAACTGCTCCCAACCATCTGGAGCCAGTGAGACTATGGCATCCCCAATGGGGGAAAGTTGTGGGGCTGAAGGTATTGGGGAGGGGAAGGGGAAGGATAAGAGGAAGGTGGGGAAATACCTGGCAATTCAGATCTGGTCACCAAACACGGCTAAAAGCCATTTCAAGCAACGTTTCAATTCTGAATGGTGGTCTTTCACCAGGCCGATACTGAGAGTATCTTCCACTCTGGAACGTGCGCAAATATACTATGTATTATATTTTTAAATGAATTAATTGTGAAACAGCACAAATTAATTGAATAAAATTTACTTGCGCATGCCGGGATTTGAACCCGCGACGGGGACTTTTTGCGACTTTTGTAAAACAGTATAAAACAGACTGCCTCCATGGTCAAGGAGTAAGGCTCTCGACTACGAATCCGAATCAATCGGACTGATGATGCCTCAGAAAACGAACCTTAATCGAAGAACACACAAAAACGTGACTAACCTTTCCAGTTGTCAAAAACAAACCACTGATCCAAAATGGCTGATAATGCTAACATATGTGTACCAACATAACAAAAAAAATCGATAATCGAATGTACACAGCCCGCGAAAATTTAAAATTCACCTTTTGAACACACCTCGTATATATGCCCACAAGAGTAGCCTAACAACATGTATTATTCTATTGCAGTATGTACTCCAAATATCAATATCATAATTTCTAATCTTTTAGGTCTTAGCAGACTGCAATAGGGACATTTTATGATTTTTAATTATTAATTATTTTTATTGAGATTTAAAAACCGCATTGTAATATTTAATCATTGAAGAAAATAATATTAACATAACCTAAATGAAAGATGAAACCGGACAAACAGACAGAAGCTAAAAAGATTTCAGTCGCATCTGGGACTGGAACCCAGGTCCTCTGCCTATCCGGAGCAACACTCAACCGACATAGCTAATGAGATCAGTTCAATTTGTGTCATCTTCATCGATATCATATCTCAAATTCAAGATTTGTCAATATTATTTTCCATTTTTAATCTCATTATTGGCAGATTTTTTACATAAGTGTAGAGTTAAAGAACACTTTGTTTGTTTAAATGGTACTGGTTTTTCTGAACTCGCAAACCACCTAATCTCTTCAGACCATATATTCATTAAAATCACGGGAACTAGTCTTTTGCATAAAAACGGTATAGGAATTGGATTAGACAACTTAGAAGCACTAGAAATTAAGAAGTCTTTAAATTAAAAATTATCTGATAACTTACTTAATAACCAAACAAATTTATCTTATAGCCCGATTTTAAACATGTTTCCTATGAATCTCCCCTAATATATCAATTATTATTCCACATCTGTTCAATTATTATTATGTAACCGAGTAGTACATACTTTCTATTTTTCATTAGTATGACCCTTTCATTAATGCATTATAGGAATAACCCGCTTTCATGACATTATATACGATTACACTGTTATATTTTTATATAAGGATGTCTCCCTCTTACACATAATATTTTTCTATTGTTGTCTTCCTCTAATATTTTGTTTCGTCTCTATTTTTGTAATATATCTATTTCATTCTATTGTATTTTGTACCTATGTATAACCGATAACTCTGTATTAGAATTTAGTTATTATATTTACCCTGATGAAGCTTGAGTTAAGCGAAACCGGTTGGTAAAAATAAAATATATTTGTGGTTTATAACAACGTGTTTCATTTACTTAAAACAATATCAAACCACAAAGTGATTGCTTCTTATGAAAATAAAAATAAAAAATGTATCTTTTTTATGTGTCGTCCCATTCTATTATACGCATGAAAGCATATCTCTGTCTTGCTGTTACATTGTTTCGTTTTATATTTTGTCTCCCTCTTATTATTTTTTGTATGTCTCACAGAGGTGAGACATACAAAAACACTATGTATTTTTGTTTAGATTTAAATTTTGCCCTGATGAAACTTGGGATAAGCGAAACCAGTTGGTGATGATTTAAAAATAAATAAGTGATTTAAAACTAACTGTTTGTTTTATTTAATAAATACAGACCACAAAGCAATTGCTTTCTACGAAAAGAGTAAAATAATAACATACTACATACCTGTCGTAGACATTCAGCAGAAAATTCAAGGCAATCTCTGTGGCAGCATCAATGTCCCCATCAAAGGATCCTTCCTTATTGGCGGCAAAATATATATCAGTCAAAATGGCTTCCAACTCACACGGCTCCAACACGAAACTGCTCTCCGATAGACTCAGGCAATGGTGAGCAAATACTCCAGAAATTATTCTCACACTGGGCACTGAAAGAACAATGAAGATATGAAACAAATGAACAGTACACTCAGGGCCAGCCCTGAGCCAAACGGCGCTAGGCGCATTCAAAATTTTGTCGCTCCTTGTCAAACCTAAAATAACACGAAAATCGTTTACACGATCTCGTGGTATACAATGTACAAAACTATGAAACCCATACTATTTGTTGACATCCTGGAAAAATGCATACACGCGCTGTAGACGAAACTAATGCCATCTGTATCCCGTATTATTAATTGATTTTTTTGTTTATATGTCGTTTCTTATTTGTACTGGAAGAATATGAGACAGCATATGAATATTCGTATAGCACCGTCTCACTCTTTCATTAAAGTTCCCGCACCTATACCCATCTCATTCTGTACTGCTGTTTTTTATATCCGTCTCGTTTTCGCGTTCGCGTGTGTTCACATCAAGAAAGTGGCCGGCCAAAACCGCTGGGAGACTGAGATAGTAATATTAATAATTCATATGGCACAGTTTCACTATTCCATTGGAACAAAAGATGGCAAACATAAAGAAGGTACCTGGGTACATATACGTAAACATACGGAATGATTGATGTGAGTTTTGTAAGCTAAGGCGCCTAATACGATACGGAGCGCGGTCCTTGAGCGGCACCTCTAGAAAGCGCGCAGAAAAGAAAGTCTACTAAAGTAAGATAACGGTTTACAGGGCAGTCCTTTGTGGAACTTTTCTGAGCAATGCGTAGGGTCTGGAGCGGAGCGCAGAATGCTCATTCCAAAACATGCGTGTAAAGCCTGCTATTAAGTTTTACAGGCTTTTTCAAATTATTTTAAAGGCGTTTGGGCGCGTTAACAAATGCCTAGATAGTGAGCACTGTAAATAATATTTCGACGATTTGTACAATGCTGTTTTTGTAGAAAATCACCTCAAGGGCTCTGTGGTAGGTCTTAGATATTATCATTGCCTTGGAAAGATGACGTCTGGAGCGAACTGCTCCAATTGCGCCTGCATAGGACCGGCCCTATGCTAAAATTTCCTTGTGTGACAATTTCAAACTTGGAATGTATGTGTTAAGAAAACTATAAAAAGAATCATTTCAGAGAGAAAGTATATTTTATCAGGCCATTATTTTCATTCTATATTTGAAATATGTAATATTTTTGAAATCCATAGAAAAATCTCAGTTTTAATCTTTGCAAGTTAAGTTACAATATTTGATTAATCACAGGTAACAACAACTAACAACTAGTTGTTATTTAACAACATAATTTCCTAGTACTTAAATAGTAAAGATTTTAAATACTTTCAAGCTTTTTAAATTCAATAGTGTCCGAGATACAGATGTTCAAAATTTCGCAAATTTTTTATATTTCTAGTTTTGTTCAAAATAAAACTTTGACATCAATTTATTCACACAAAAAAATTCTTTGTTACACATTATTATATTTATATATTTGCCAGCCGGTTTGATCTCAACCTTCCCCAGGACCATAATCATATAAGCTTCGCCTGTATATTATATTCGATCTCATTTTTGTCTGACGAGAGTTTCCTGGATCCAGTTAAGATCAACGGAAACTGGTAGACAATTGTATAAATATAATAAAGTGGTTTAAATCAAAGAAATTTTTCATATTAATATAATGTCAAGCCACAAAGTTATTGCTTTCTTCCATAATTTATTTACTCATAATTTTGATTTGTGACAAAACCTCAAGTTTCATACTTAAATTTATTATTTGGAAGTTATAAAAACATATCCGATCGCATTGTTATGTTTACAGAATCTTGACGTGAGACAAAATGTTTACATAATTTAACAAGATAGAAAGGTATTGGTCCTTACAATTTTGTAGACGTAAATATGTCCTTGGGTAGGATAGACTTATGGACAAATTATTATGAGATTGAAAACAATAAGTGCATCGATTGATTACCTTGAAAACTCTCCTGGAGAGACATAATTTTGTAAGCCATCCTGTAGACTGCGTATCGTATGTCGCATGCCTGATTCATCTTGGAAAGTATATCTGCAAAAGCTGGATGATCCCATTGTTTCACGCACGATTCGTCCCTATAACATTGATAAAATATATTGTCACAATACGATAAAAGTTTCGAAATAATAAGATTTGTACAAACGTAGACCATCCATGTTGAAGTCACAAACAAAAGGGATACAATCTCAACCGAATTTTCGATTTGAAAATAGCAAAATCTGAATAAATAATAGGTAAACATTTAAAAAGATGTACTTACCGAATGTAATACGGGAATCCAGCCTCGTTTTCACACTTTTTCCAAGCGTTTAATGCCATGTTACGTGTTAGAAATTTTATATTATTTAACAGACAAAACTGCGTCGTTTCCTGTTTGTCAATATTGGTCAAAAACTTTTACAGTGTAATAAAACAATTAAATTACTAGGCAAAATGAAATGTAAAATGTCTGATAAATTAAGCGACGATTTCGCGTGATTTACAGATATGATTAACCACCGTGTCATGATTGAAAATGACAATAAAACACTGTTTTCCGTTTTCATGCACGTCCAGCCAAGTTGCGTCGTCGTCGAAGATCGAGAAGAGATCGAGAACAAGAAACTTTCAACCACAATGGCAGCACTGAGCCCATACACCAACTCAAAATATGCCAATTTTTATTTAAATTCCTATCAGATTGTGACAAGCCATTTCTCGAATGCAAATCGCGTGATTTTCGTATTAAAGTTACTAATATCGCTTGAAAGAAATGACATTTTAAATACGTAAGGAATATAACGACATCACCGGCCGACGTCAAGGAGAAAAACTGACTTCTCCTAAAAGCGTTTCCGAAGCCCGACGTATCCAATCACGGAGCGGAATGTAACCAGAAATCAAATTCCCACCAATCACAGCATTTCCTCGGTTTGCGCCTGCGTATTGAGCGGACCGAAGGTGAACGCCATTTTGCAAGCGTCTGTCTATTGGCCTTGTCACGTTCCGGCAACTCTACACATCGTGTTTTTCTATATTGTTTGGAAGTATAATCGTGCGCGATGGGTGATTATCAAACTGTGGGACAGGATAACCTGGGGGTTGCACAGTTGGAGATGGGAGGAAACCCCAATGCCCTAGCTTTGCGACGCCCATTCGATCCGTTGGCACACGACTTGGAGGCTAGTTTCCGTCTTACTCGATTCGCGGACCTCAAGGGTCGCGGATGTAAAGTTCCTCAGGATGTGCTCAACAAATTGGTTGAATCCCTGCAACAGGATTACAACTCCCAGGATGAGCATTCCCACTTCATGCATATGGCCATCCCCCGTATCGGCATCGGTTTGGATTGCTCGGTGACCCCACTCCGTCATGGCGGCCTGTGCTTGGTGCAGACCACCGACTTCTTTTACCCTCTGGTCGACGATCCCTACATGATGGGAAAGATCGCCTCCGCGAATGTGCTAAGTGACCTGTACGCCATGGGAGTCACGGAATGTGACAACATGCTCATGTTACTCGGTGTCTCTACCAAGATGACAGAGAAGGAGCGTGACGTCGTGATCCCCCTGATCATGAGAGGATTCAAGGATTCCGCCCTGGAAGCCGGGACTTCTGTGACCGGGGGACAGACGGTAGTAAATCCCTGGTGCACCATTGGGGGGGTTGCTTCCACCATCTGTCAACCCAACGAATACATTGTGCCCGATAATGCGGTGATGGGAGATGTGCTCGTTCTCACCAAGCCTCTCGGGACCCAGGTGGCTGTGAACGCCCATCAGTGGCTGGACCAGCCCGAACGCTGGAACCGAATCAAGTTGGTAGTTTCCGAGGAAGATGTTCGCAAGGCATACCACCGCGCGATGGACTCCATGAGCAGACTGAATCGCATCGCTTCCCGACTAATGCACAAATACAACGCCCACGGCTCTACAGACATCACCGGATTTGGGCTGTTGGGACACGCCCAGAACCTGGCGTCCCACCAAAAGAACGAAGTGTCCTTTGTGATCCATAACCTGCCTGTTATAGCCAAGATGGCGGCCGTGGCGAAGGCATGCGGCAACATGTTCCAGCTGCTGCAGGGTCACTCCGCCGAGACCTCCGGGGGGCTGCTGATCTGCCTGCCCCGCGAGCAGGCCGCAGCCTACTGCAAGGACATCGAGAAGCAGGAGGGCTACCAGGCGTGGATCATCGGGATTGTGGAGAAGGGTAACAGGACTGCCCGCATCATCGACAAGCCCAGAGTTATCGAAGTTCCCGCCAAGGACTAAAAGTCCCTTTACTGAACCACTATGTGTACGTCAGCAGCAGTTTTCTTTCACTTTGGAGTTTATCTCGCATATTATGTTTGCGATAAAATTTTGGACTGGGAATAATTATATGATGGAATTGTTTGGGAATACTTTGAACATATTTGCATAGATTTTATGTAGTTTTAATTATAGTTAAGTTGATCAGTGTGCATTTTATACATTTCTATATTACGGACCCCCATTCGTTGCTTGAATAAGGAATCTCTCACGAAGCAATCTTCCGCCGTACACATTGAAATGTATTTTAATAAAACGGGAACTCCGAGTTACCCTTCCAAATTATTACGATAGATAATAAAACTCGCAACTTATATCCTGCCGTTCTGATAACTTTCCTCTAACCGTTTACTAACAGTCATATATTATAATATATTGCACCAGGACAGTATGTAAACATTTAAATAAATAAAGTTTATTTTCTATGATCCTATATTATTTATTTCTGTTGTATTGCACTCATGAACTGGATGTTAACAGTGATATTATGATATGCCACTTTTCTATGCAAGTACAGCACGCAGTCGTCAGAAACATGAGCTCTCAGTTTAATGAGTCAACGATTAACAAGGTCCACCCGAGGATACATGGGGCAGTCACGTAAATCAAATTATATGTCCCACAGTAATATCACCATTATAACGATGAGTGAATGCTCTACGCCTGATGTTTAGAAAATACAAGGCCAACTGAGTTTATACTGCACGAGATTTGCGATTACCTAGAGTCAGTCGAACTTTTCAATTCCCATTTTGGGTATTTTATGAGGCTTGAGGAATGTTTGGAAGTACCTGGCCATTCAAATCTGCTTACTGAAGATAACTAACTACCCATCACGCTGTTTCTTTTTTTTTTTACAGTAACTCGAGACCCTGAGGGAAATAATTTCCCTGAAGGCCTATATCATCTTTGGGGATGCTGTGTGGAGGGTCTATTTGTTTCTGCACAGAGATAGGCAGAGAGGATAGACCGCTACACAACTCTTTCTCAGCATATGCTCCTTTTTTTATATTAAGGCGAAGCTATCAGTGAAATCACTATTTCGATTAATATAGATTAATTAATTATTTTCCTAATGTAAACCAATTCTTATAGATCAATCGGTTTACATTATGAAAACCAAAAAATATGCTTCAGATTACTTGACCCTGGTCCTAGAAATTCCCTTACTAATAATTAATATGAAATTGTTAATTAGATTCTAAAATATATAAGTGTGAACTACTAAAAAGTTTTTTTTTCCATTAGAAAATTATGAATGCATGTAAAAAAACAAGTTTTTTTTTAATATTGCTTTATAGCTAAGACTGTTTGTGAAGGATTCCCTTTACTATTTTTTTTTCTTGCAGAATTCTTCACAATAAATAAAACTGCTTTTTGCGCTTACAACAAACATATCTAGACTCTGTTTGCCAAGCGAATTTTAAGCCAAGTGAATTGCCTATTACCTATGTTCGTGTTGACATAAGGCACAGCTTGCAGCAATATTTTTGGGTGGTATATTCTTCTTAACTCCACTCGGGAGACTCTGAAGAAAGTAATTTCCCGCAGGGCCTATGTCATCTTTGAGGATGCTGTATGGAGGGTCTTTTGAGGAGAGGAAAGGTTTTAATTAATTTCCTGTATGCGAAATAAAGCACAATTCATACTTGTGGATCCAGAGGAAAGGAGCTTACCGATTTGTTTTGGAGGTTGTCTTCTAAAATATTGGTCTCCTCAAGACATTCACTTTCCTGAAAGATCATCCACACATTATTCTCAGAGGTACTAATGGCCTCAAGGGAGGCCTCATGTGTTGAATTATTATCAATAAAACTATCAGTAGAGGTAATTATGATAGAAAAGAGTGTACTTCTTCGTGTGGTGGTCATAACAGGATATTGAGGTTATTCAGTCAGTCAATGGCATCAGGGGTCACTGGATTCTGCGCAGATGTGCCTTCGGGAAGCTGGTGGAGTGAACATTCTTCTACAATATGTTCTGAAGTTTGTATATGTCCACATTCCCATAATTGAGTAACTCAATATCAAAATGCATTTGACGACCATTTACGTCGTTTTTTAAATTTACAACAAAGAAACAATTGTATTCTCCATGTAGTTTCTGTATGGAAAATATAATTTAGATTTTTTAACTGTTATCTTTTTTAAAGTTATATTTTCCACATAGAAGTTGTCATGGCGTACATAATTGCATTGAAATTTAGAACAGCATGTGAGTAGTCATTAGGTACCTTTTGATATTGAGGTCCTAAATTATTCAGAATCCTGTCATCCTAGGGAGATAGAACCCTAACAGTTTAGTAGTAATTGGGTCCTCATGGTTTAAATGTCTGATATCTGCCACTGAGGTCGCCATGACTCTTCAGTAGAGTGTCATTACTGAAGTAGACTTGTGTCTTCAGTCCAAAAGGGTGCAATCGATCCAGGATGTGAGGCGGTTGGCCGGGAGGTTTGCAAGGTCGCCTTGGAATGGAATGTATTAAAACAGGATTATAATGTCTGCACAGAAAGATTTTCTATCAGTAGCTAGACAGCGTAGCATAGTCGTATGCAGAATCTATGAGGGCCCAAGACTTCAAATTTAAAATACCATTGTCACAAGCAGCAAAATATATATTTGTTTAAATGTGTCAATCATTTCAAGATTTCCCAGTTCTATTATCCCTCCAACTACATACCATCACTGTTTTATTTTTTTATGTGATACCATCCAGGAGTTCAAACTGCCAGAGCCAGTGGAACTAGGGCATCCACGTAGAGCGACTACAAAATTCATGTATAAGGTATATCTTTGACCTTGCAAATATGAACATATCTCTGAATATCAAAAATAACTCCACTGCTTTCCCATCAAAACGCAACGCATAAGACACACATTTTCCTTTCTCTACAAGATTCAAAGCAATGTTAATTCACCTAACTATCTGAACATGGGCTCTCTCTTCGGTCAAATAATGAGAGAACCCTTGTGATTCCCATTCATCAAACTACTTCATTCTCTCATTCATTTTCAGTACAAGCATAACATCTCTGGAACGAACTGCCCTCTGACCCATGGAATGCTCCCTCAAAGCCAATTTTCAAGGCTAAAATGGACAGTTTCTTTTATTTTTATCACCAGCATAAATATGGTTAATTTCCATCCACTTTAATTCCTTCCCTTCCCTCCCTTATCCCTTTCCTACCCGAGGCATTAATTTTAATATACATGCTGTGTGTGAAAAGATAGACTATATGGAGTATGCTGTGATATTATTATTCCATGTATATTTTCCCACTAAGGGTTGGTTGGTAGAAATTGCCAAAAGGCAATAAATCCACTCATAAAAAGTATACATGTATAATAAATATGATTTATGAAGAGTAAATAATATTAAAAAAATTAAATTCCCATTTTAGGAATGTTGTGATTAGGTTGAAAAGTAGTAGATACATCCGATGTAACCTGGCTTTAGGAAAATTTGCTGAAGTATTTTTTTCGGTTTGAATGGTGGTCTTACTGGAACTTGCTGCAAATATACTGCTTAAGGGCGGGTATGTACGAATTCGGCCAACTATTTTGAAGGTTGGGCCAACTAGTTCGCCACCGAGGCGATTTGGGGCGAACTCGCCGAACTCAAGTCAACGTTGGCCAAACGCATATGAACTATTCCTCTACACAATTGTCCAAACGTTCGAGTTGGGAGGTTGGGCGATCGTCGGGACATTACAGCTATTACAAAAAAAACATTCTTACAGTGTTGTGTTGGGCAGTTAGGCGATTAGTAAATAAAATTTTTGATCTAAAATAATTTCTATATAATATTTTATATGGGTATTAAATTTCAATACAGATAGTTCCTAGTAAATACCTATTGAATGCCTACACACTTTATTTTATTACTCCATTTTCCTAATAAATTTGCCATGAATTAAAAAAAAAAAATTATGTATTTTGCAATAACAGTTTAATAAATTCTATTTTATGGCTGCCTGCATAAGCAGGCCTCCATAAAACATTATGGATTGTCAGTATTGTCATTCACAGGTATGATTTGAGATTCATTGTCAAATCATCACCATCCAGATACAATAAAATGTTGTAATGTCCCATTGTAGGGATTTTTTCACGAAAACAGTGTTGGGTAATGATTTTTTATCTTAGAGATTGATATAGTAAGTATATTCTCTGTGCCGACAATAGACGGAAACTTGCGAACGTGATCGGCCGGCTGTTGTAACTGGAACCAAGATCTACGAAATATTATGAAGACATAGCAGCTCTAATTAATAACTCATGATCGTAGGTAGTTCGCTGTAAAAATAATAATAATAATGTTTTATTATCTTCTTTTTTTATAACAAAATAACAAATAATGGTATCTTCACTGAGATTTCCTGTGCTGAGGATTTCATTTACAAAATATTTAGTCATATTAAATTGATGTGCTTGATGAAAAAAATATAAATAATTCTTAGGTGAGGTGTTTTAAGCGCAGTTGAGTGGTTTCCGTATTAGTCTGTATTTGAAGTTAATATATTTCCTATGTCAGATCTCCCTATGTAACGTATCCTGTGTTTTATTTGATTTTTTAATTTATTATGATTGTTGTGATTTTTAAAGGATAGTAGGATTTTGTTGTAGAGTTTAGTACCATAGTATAAGAAGTGTTTTTGTCCAAATGTTGTATTTGTGGTTCCTTGTTGTATGTATTTTTGACTCTGAGATCTAGTGTTTCTAATATGTGTTATTGTTGTTATCTCTTGTTTTTTTGTATTTATGAATGTAAAGTAGTATTGTTTTATAGTATAATTGTTTTATTGACATAATTTCTAAGTGCTAGTTCTTACATTGTATTCTAATGAGTAAATTAAGAATACATATTATCATTAGTACTGCCCCATCTGATAATACCATATTCTAATAGTAATTGGCAGAGAGCCATGTGTACAAAAAAGTTGTATTCATGGTGATGTTGAATTCATTCGAGGTAGGCAGAGGTATAAAAAACCTCTATGTATGGAGGCAGAAAGGTACCAGTCGACCTTCAAAACTACATTGGTCAACTGATCAATAATCAAAAAGAAACAAATTTTAGTAGGTAAAATCATTAAATTTAATATTCTTATCAATAATAACACATTATTTCCATTGTAAATATATTATATCATTTTGTAATACGTTTATGACCTTTATATATTTTATTATGGCCTTCAACAAAGTATCTTCAGTAGTATAGTGGTAAGTATCCCCGCCTGTCACGCGGGAGACCGGGGTTCGATTCCCCGCTGGAGAGATTTTTTTGTTAAAATATCTTTTTTTTTATGTTTTATTTCTTAATTTTTCTTAATTGCTTTTTTATTTTCTATACCTACCCATTTTATAAAAAAAGTTTAACCTTGAAAAATCGTAGATAACTGCTGAAAGAAGTGGGAGCATTTTTAATTTGTTTCAAAACAAGACATTGTGTTTCACTTTCATTATTAATAATATTGTACCTAATGCTTTTATCAATACGTTCCTATGTTTATTTTCAATCTTTAAATAATACTTGTAGGTGTGGTGAATATTATTTGAGTTTCTGTAGTTTTAAGTTTTCTTTTATTTGATTAACGGTAAACGATTTTTCTTTTTACACAGTAGAATCATAGATGGCGTTAATTTAATTTTAGAAAACAGGCTTTTAGCACCTAATGCTTATTGAAATTAATTATTTGTTGGCGGGTATACGCATGGAAAATGAAATGGAATAAATTTTTATTATAAGTTAGCTAAAGTCCTTCACGAAACTTATTAAAATACTATATATTATGTTAGCTTTACAATAATATATTGTATTTTACAAGTTTCTTGAAGGACTTGAGCTTTATAACAATTTATTCCATTTTATATTCCGTGACATCCGTCAATAAATAATTCATTTCATTATTTAAAAGCACTACGTGCCAGGTGTTTTTTTTTTTAATATTTAAATTAGCACCATCTGTGAGCGAGCTTCAAATTTAGAACGATTCAAATTTTAAAATTTTGGTGAATTTGTTTGAATCTATTCGGGAATTAGCTAAGTTCCGTTTCCACATGTGTAGCGAGGATGTAAAGCCTCACTTTCCGACATGTAATACAGGCATTGGGGCCTGGAGTAACAACTCACCTTTTAAAGTATAAAAATAAATAAATAGTGACATCACCTTCACTGTTTTGAAAAAATGTTTTTCAAACTGTGCGATAATACTTTACTTCATGTTTTAGTTATTTTAGGCCACTAGTACACAAGTATCCGATACCTAAGTTGTGTACTCATCGCAAGTAACACATCGCTACTGAAATTTCGAGACTCACATTGCCACCAACAATATTTTTATTTATATTTATGCCTGTCTCACTGTAAATTTACTGAGTTGAGACAGCCGTCGGAGGGAGGAACATAAATTATATAATGTTCGCCCTGGCAACATTACAAGTCGATACAGTAATAAATATTTCAAAACATTTAAAAAAAGAAATAAATGTAAGTTTAATAAAAAAATAGGGAAAAAAAGGTGGAATAAAATACATAAATAAACAAATATAATATACGGATGTTTTATAATCCCGGTAAAAGTAAATATAAAAATAGAATTGCATATGTGCCCAGAGACAAAGAAAGATGTCAAGCCATAAAGTGAATGCTTTCTTCAGATGATTTAAAAACATTAGTAATGTTGCATTTTGGAATGAACATACGTGAAGTCTCGGCAACTTGAGTGGTGAAGGTCTCTGCAATCTGGTCACCGGAGACTGGCGTCGCCGACCAATAGATAAAATATAACCAACGTGTTCCTGTGTACAAACCTCCTTACAGATGTATTGCGGTAGTTGCGAAGATACTTGAGCTGTCGAGCATTGAATATTTGTGTACGATATATTTATAGTACACAAGACAGGCTCTGGAGCACTCACTATAAGTACTGTCGCCTGTTCATTCATGGCCTCCACAGCGTAGTGTGTCTACACATTTAACTTGCATAGGGAGATTGCTGGTTTGATTCCGGCACAACATGAGCAAATATTATATTTAATTTTTTTTAAATTATTTTCCGAGTGCATGCATGGAGCCAGTGGGACAATGGCATCCCCAATAAAACTGGATTATGTTGCGAGGCTGAGGAAGGGGGAAGAGATAGGGAAAAGCAAGGTCGGGAATTACCTACATATTCAGATATATTCACCAAACATAACTCAAGCCATTTCAAGGAACGTATCTAGAAAAGATATTCTCCCACCTTTTAATAATAAATGGATTACTTATATAGCACCGTTTTCATGGGAAAATCACCTCAAGGGGTCACCTCACTTCATCCATTTGCTGTACGCATTAAAAGCGTTCACTATGCAATCGTATATAGCAGTGGCGCTCAGTCCATAAAGGTTGAAAAGCTGTGCCTACCCTAAGAAAACGAACCATATATAAGAAATTAAATGATAATAGAAAAATACGATAAACTTCTGATCAAAATGCATTTATCCATAAAATTGGTAAGGAACTCGTATAGCCATTTGTTCAGTTGAACAATCAGCAGATGATAATAAAATAGCCATATTCAAATATTTAATTAAAAACTACAGAGAGCTAAACTTCGACCATAGAGCAATACACACCACTGGTATATTATATGTATATAGGTATATACAGTATAATCATTTTAAAGAGATAATTGCTTGTGTAGTGGTGCACTGTATTGTGGGAGTACTACGGGATAAGGGGGAACTGCGGGCGGGTATTCCACATTATTTCAAACCAATTTTAACCACTATCGGTGTGCACCACTACACAAGCAAGAATCTTTTGAAAAAGATTTGCCTGTATATCGATGCAAATAAAACACAATTAGTTCACTATAAAGATAATTGTAATTATAAAATATGAAAAGACAAACCATTTACTTTACATTATTTCACTGAAATAAAAAAAAAGAAACCATCTTATGGATGGTTGGTAACCTAGGTATAGATACAATTAAATATAATGGAAAAACTTATACAAATCATCTTTTTTTATTTTATTGCTTCTTGTCGAATGTCAATTTATTTCATAAACGTTAAGAATTATATTCTTTAACTTACCAAGTTGCCGAAAAAACTTAAATCATTCCGTAACTTATAAAGTCACAGAAGAAATGATTCATTCTATAACCTGGACATACTTCTGCAAACTGGATCCAATGGAGAGTTAATATATTGCAACCGTGAAGAGAAAAATGTCCTCCATATTTTGGAGGATTAAGGCTTTAGAGACACAAAGAACCAGGCCGCAAGGCATATGGGCTCCATGGATAATAGCAAGATTTTAATTTAAATCATGTTACAGTGAAACTCGCTTAAGAAGTTCCCCACTTTAGAAGTTTTCATGTTCAAGAAGTTTCGTTTTTTCAGTTTCTTGAAGACTGAATTTCGGTTCCTTGAAAAATGGTTTAACTTTTAAAGTTTTCTTTGCTGGTCCCTTTGAAAGCTTCTCAAGAGAGCTTTACTGTAGTAACTTTTCAATACTAAATTATAAATTTCAATCAGTTCTTCAAATTAGTCACCTGAAAATAGTTAATACTTTCCATGTTAATTACCGGGGTATGACCATAGATAAGAGAAACAAGCTGACATTGAAACGTGCCAACTGTCACCGAGCTACAACCGAACTGCACGGACTATAAAAGTGGCGTAGCCAAAGAAAGTTATGCTATTGGTGTGTAGGTAAAAACAAAGGCTGCTGTGCGTGGATTTGATTTGCAGTAATATGGGTGAACGACAGTTTGTGCACATGGTTTCATACTAATAATGGCTCATGGCCAATCTTCTTGTTTGTATTGTCTATGGAGGCCATAAAAAAATCTGTGGTTTTATGTTAACATACATAATATGTTACTTCTAATCAGTTTTGCATCCTCTTTTATTTTATAATATGATTACATCTTGTATATTATATGGTGACTGGATAAATCAACACACGTATGAATCGGCACACTTTTTAAAAGTGATATAAAGTCATTAAAAGTAGAAAAAAAAACTAACCCGTAAACTTAATCTAACCTACAATTAGGTTAGGTGAAATTAGCTTCTCGGGTTAGTTTGTCTTTTTTTTTCATACCTTTAATGACTTTATATCACTTTTAAGAGTGTTGATTTATCATGGAACCTTTATACACAAATGGTCAATTAAACCAAACCCGTGAAACTTAATATTTGTTGATTTACATGGATCATTGAAACTCTTCTCGAGAAAAATTACACATCATCACCACAAGCAAAGAAAGGAGATAATGCTTGTGCAAAATAAGAAAACAAATTCTTTCGCAATGCATTTTATAATTCTCTAAAAATATTCATGAAATTTAAATCGCACCAGCAATACTTCAAATAACAAAAAAACCCACAGATATACTTTTGCAAAGTAAAATTTGATATATTCAATCAGTTTGCAGAAACATACCCGCTTACAAAGTTTCCAAAGAAAATTAACTATTCCGTACGATTTAATTTAATTTTCATCTAGTCTCTAAGCTGCTCAATGCAATTTTTTACGTGAAATATTTGAAGAATTCATTTACCTACGAGATGAGTTTTCCCCAGTGCATAATGTTTAACAATCCGGATACTTAAATGTATCAACTTAAACTAGAGTCACGCTTATTTGAAGAAATATCAGGAGTTCTCATCAAATGTCGTCTTCGATACACAGTATTGTCACATGTCGTACGCGTTAAACTGGTTCGTTAACATAACAAATGACTAGAGAAAACATGAAAAAATATACGTACGTACAGTGAAACTCGTTTAAGAAGTTTGTTTTTTTTTTCGGTCCCTTGAAGACTCTGAAAAATGGTCCAATTTATCCCACACGTATGGTTTTACCACGTAATCGGTTTTTTTTCCGCTCCCTTGGAAAATTTCTTAAGAGAATTTCACTATAGTTACAAAATCATCAGTTATATTTATTACGTGTCAACACTCGAAGAATCTGTTTGGATCACGTTGAGAGGAAGTAATATTTTAAAGCAGGGGTCGGCAAACATTTTTTATACAGGGCCCAAAGAGATTATATTTTAGACACTGCGAGCAAACACGGCATATTAAAAGACATTCTAATTGAAGAACACTACATACTGTCGTATCTCACAACTCGGTTGTCCCGTTAAAGCGCGTACTTGAAGATGTATAATTCATTCTTGGAGTGCGGGCCCGATATGCCGACCCCTGTTCTATAGCACAAAACAAAACGTTGCAGGGTTATGTCATGTGTGGTTTTTCAGTGAGTTAGAAGCAGCGTTCGGAATCAAACGTTTATCCGGTATGAGTATATAATATAATCATGATTAATGGTTTTCCATAGATTCGTCTTAGTGAATATGAAGTATTTTGGCAACTGGGGTACCATTTGAAAACAGCTATTACGCCTGAGACCAGTACCTCAGTTGCCCTAAACTTTGATCTGCTTCTATTGCGGTATCGAGTCAAACGGTAGATTACCAATACTTCTTATCGTTGTAAGACGTATCCATGTAAAGTGTTCCTTGTTAACTACCTAATGTCTTAACTAGCGACTGAATCCGTGTATTATGAAATCTAAGCTATAAATCATACAAAAATGGAAATTTCAGCTCTCGTTACCCTATCATAAATACATTTTTCTATTGATTTTAACGTTTTAATTTGCTAAATATCATAATGAACATTTTAATTCAGTCAACTCTCCACAGCAACCGGAAAATGTTAAGATATTCATTATAGTACATATAAGTACAGTGAAACTCGCTTAAAAAGTTCCCACTCAAGAAGTTTTCATGCTTAAAGGGCCTTCCACAAGACTGGTTTGCCCGATACTAACTGAAACCACCGCGTCGAAAGGTTCGAGCGTCCGGTCGGTCATAAAACCGGATGGTAGGACCTATCGACGCCATATCGGGCAAACTAGTCGTGTAGGAAGCCCATAAGAAGTTTGGTTTTTTCGGCCCCTTGAAGACTGCATTTGAAAAATGGCCCAATTTATCCTACATAAGAAGTTATTTTTTTCCAGTCCCTTGGAAAACTTCTTAAGAGATTTTCACTGTATTTAGCAAATATAAATTAGAAAATAAAACATGAAAATCAATATAAAAATGTATGCATGTATTTACATTCGGGTTAACAGAGTTGAAAATACAAATTTTTGTAATTCATAGCATAAATGTTAGATTTTGTAAAACCTTTACAAGAATTTGGTCGCTAATATAGATGGTTATTAATTGCTGTCCCTCTCAAGTCAATACACAAAGGCTAGTAAAAAAAACTGTACCGATTTTATCTATTCAGACTGTGCCCTCGTTCGATTAGATCTAATAATATTTTGGATGTAAACAAAATTAAAGTAATTTCTTTAAAATATATATTATATTACAAAACTTTCAAAATAAAAAAGCCATTTAAAGACAAAGACGAATTACAGGGGGGGGAAAGATTAGGGGGAGTTGAGTCGCGGCCGTTTTCGGGGTCTCGTGTCATCGATTCCGGGAAGCTCTCCGTTGTTCTCTCTTTTCTTGGGGGAATTCTGAAAGAAAACGGGGAATATTAAAATCTCGATGGTGGTAATAATTACGTGTTACAAGTTTTCAAAATAGCAATAAAAAAGTTGTAATTATCAGAAAGTCATATCCCACTGACTGGTTAAAAGCTTGACAAAAAATACAGGTAACATAAGAATATTAGTCCACATTAGTAAATTAAAAACATTAAATTATAAATTTCAATTGGTTTTTCAAATTGGTCTCCTGAAACTAGTTAATATTTTCCATGTGAATTCGTCCATAATATTCGAGAATCTATCGATTAAAATGTTAATTAGCGGGGTATGACCATAGATAATAGAAACAAGGAGAGATGTGGCATGGAAATGTACCAACTGTCGCCGAGCTATGGCCAAACTGCAGACTATTAAAGTGGCGAAGCCAAAGAAAGTTTGGTGTGAAGATAGAAACAAAAGCGGGGGGCCACTGCGCGCAGATCTTTTGTGCGAGCGGTTCATACCAATAATGGTCCATAGCCCATCTTTTTTATTTCTATCATTTATGTGTATGACCAACAGTTTCCAACATAAATGTCTGCACATTGACAGCCAAGATGGCGACTGATCTTGTCGAAACATAACATATTATCTTCCATAGTGGATGTTTATTTATTTACTAAAGCTGTTACATATCCCCCAATAACATGGCAGAAGACAAATATAACAGAAAAATAATTACATATTCATGGGAAAAACAAAGAAGAAAACACAACTAATGAATTTAAAACCTATCACTAGAGGTACTGTCAGTGTCTAGGCACTTATGTAGGAGCATGTTGGTGTGGCCATACAACAAAAAACATTTTAAAAAAAGGTATACAAGTTAAATTAAATGAGTTTGTTTTCAAATGGGCTATTACATACAACAGTAATTATTGATATAAATCAGGATAATATTATTTGAAATACTTTCCAAAAAACCATTGTACAGACATTGGGTTCATTGAAAAGTAGTGGGGGGTACCTACTTATGAAAAGTAATATATTTATTGAATCTGGCCCTAGAGGTCCCCGGACGGCCCGACCTGTGGGCCTGTCCCTACAGCGGGATATTCCTGGACTGGCTCGGGCCCGAGTGGTCCCCCCTGTGATGGTAACCGAGCCGGATCAATTTGGCCCGGTAGCGGCTCTAATGTTAAAATTCAAACAAACAAAAAATATCATCGCACTGTTTGCATAAGAATTATTCAACTTCAAAGAATTGTTAACAGGACAATTTTTCAGAGGTCACCGATAATTTTAAAAGTGAAAATATGTATGGTTTTTAACAAATATTGTTAACAGAACAATGTTCATTAAAAGAAACCTTGTTCGTATTGTAAACGAAACAATTTTCTCATCCCAAGAAACCCAAATCATAATGTGAATTAAATCATTTTCATTCAAAGGAACCCTGCTGCAACACAAATTTATAAGTGCGGGAGGCGTTGTTACAGTAGCTATTCAAACTACCAGTGCAAAACAAAAACTACCATTCACAGATAAGTTTGTATGGATACTTATTTTCATAGTTAAAGATGAATCAATGAAAAATAAATAAATTTTGCATATGTATTAACTATTAGTTAGTATACATGTAATAAGAATGTACTTGGCCCAAAGAAATCCATCCCCGGGCTTCTAGGTGTGGCCATTCTTTGTATTTTATGTGTAAATTGTTCTAAGTTCTGAAATATATTAAATTAATAAAAAAGCTAGATCAAAAACCTTTTTCCCCCATTGTTGGTGTAGATATCTCAGCAATATATTTGTTTTTTCTGTTACGATAACTGAAATCAAAAAGCATAATATGTTCAAAAAACAAAAGAATAAGCAGGTTAACAAATGCTTTTTTGGATAGATTTTCAGGTTTTCACGGCCATAAGTATTTTTTTGAATAGTTTTTGGGATATTATACAGTGTTGCGCTTCTTCCACCTTGAGCCAACGTTTTGGACAGCGTTACAGTGTCCATCATCAGGGCAGATGTGTAGATTGTGGTGTAGTGTGTATTTATGTATGTAGAAGTGATACCGTGTTGCCTTAGGGTTGAAATTTCAATAACATAATAATAATAATTATTGTTAGTAAACTTAATGTGGTTTTCGGAGTTGAGTTTTTGTGTGGCCGTCAAGTACCGGATACCAAGAACAATATAAAATACCGGCCCTGTCTGAAACGTTGGCTAAAGGAAGAGGAAGCGCAACATGGCATAATATCTCAAAAACTATTCAAGAAAATGCATTTTTGTTTTTTTTTTTGGTTTTAAAATAATAAAAACTAAAAATAATTGGAGAACTTAATAATAACATTATTAAATTTGATTTAAATTAAATTTTTAAAAAATAATTAAATGGAGTTGTACGAATTAAACAAAAAAAACAATTAATAAAAAAATTACGATATTGATAGCATTTTTATATTTATGAATAAATTTTGTGTAATGATTTAAAATGTGCCATTTTAGATATGCCACCAAAAGAATGTGTTCGTTTTGTTAGGAAATATATGGCGTTGTTGGTTTCATGATAAATCAACATACGTATGAATTGCCACACTTAAAAAAATATATTTTTGGATAAATTAGGTTTTGGGGGGGTTTACTTTTTTTTGTTTTTCGTACTTTATGTCACTTTTAAAAAGTGTGCAGATTCATACGTGGGTTGATTTATCTGGTTACCAACATTGTTGACACCACACTAACAAACTTCGGTGACACTCGTCTTACTGCGCTGTACATAATAATGACGTTGTAGCCAGTTCGAACCATTTAGGAATGTGTGGTTTTAGATCATTTTAAAAATGAAAATATTAAAATTAGACATTTTTAAGGGTATCGTAGTTTGTGAAAATACCCTATTTGCAAATTTCTAAGTGTGTAAATATTTACAATTTTTTAGGATGCATAAGATTTGAAGAATATTAACTAACTAACTAACTAACCATCACGCCGTTTCTCCGCAGGGGTAGGCAGAGAGGACGGACCGCCAAACAACTCGATCTTGGCATACACTTCTTGCTTCATTCATTTTCATACATTCTCTTCTGTTATTCCGATTTCTGACATGGCCCGACTCAAGTATTTGATTCACTTGATTGTGCCACGTCTTCCTTGGACATCCCCGGCTTCTTCTTCCATTCACATTCGCATCATATATTCTCCTTACACTCCTTTCTTCATTCATTCGCTCTACATGCCCAAACCATCTAAGCGTCCCTTTCCTAATCTTGCTCACTACACTTACATCAGCCTTGCATTCTTTACGAATCTCAACATTTTTCACATGATCATACATGGTTTTACCACACATTCGTCTCAGATATCTCATTTCTACAGCATTCAGTCTACTTTCATCCTTCCTCTGCCAGTTCCATGCCTCACTGCCATACATCAGAGTTGGTATCAGCAGATTTTGCCAAAACTATTTTTATAAATTGACAGGTCATTAAATAAATACTGAATGTACATTTGCCTACATTATGAGGGGGGTCCAAACCACAAACATCTGTCCTTTCTATTGATGTTTGACAAAGAAACACCTATTTTAAGATTTGATTAAAAACCTTATATTATAAGTGCTTATTACAAACTTTTATTGATTCGGCCATACGTCAAAATGATAAATGCATAAAACGGACATGTTTATTGAAACCTATTCACTGACCGGTCAGTAGCTGAGTTGGCATCGCGTTTGGATCTCACCCAGGCGTTGTGAGTTCAATTCCTAGGCTGGCCTGTCCTCCATTACGACACAAGCAACATCTTCCGCTTACTGTGATGGTAGTAGGAGATTTTCAAATATTGTCGGGTTATTCGTAAGCAGGAAATATTTGTGTCTTTTAAAAAAAAAAACTTTCAGTGTGTCGAAGTTACGCAAAATTTGAATCTGTTGGACGCAGTATGTATGTAGAATATAAGCAACTATTCTGGGGAAACTACTTATGATAGATATACACAATTTTTATAAATATATAAAAAAACATTACCACCCGGTAACACGGCACAATTAACAAAAATATAATTTTGCAAAAAACAAGTAATTTATCACGAAAAAAGAGTCAGCTGGTGCACGGTGGCACACTACGGAAGTATCAGGTCCCGGGAGCTCGGCTTTCCAAAGGTTAATAGTGTTTATAAAATTGACAAAAAAAAAATCAGTACCATGAGAAAATAATAGTTACCGACACCAAGGACAAAACGTTACATAAATCAAAATATTAAAAACTTGATGTCTGTACAATTTGTGCATTTAATTTTTTGCAACACCGCACCAGATAGAAAAATGCATGTGTGAAAAGTGACGTTATTACAAACCTTCGTCGATTCGGCGACGTGCATATTTTGAACACGCAATCCGTTAACCAGATGCACGAAAATTGTTGCACCTATCTTTAATACTAGATGACGAATGAGATTACAAAAAAAAATACAACAATAATTGTGTTTAGACATAGATGACTCGAACAAAGATTTGTAATCTACGGTTAAGAAACAGATAATATCTAGAAATAATAGACATATAGATATTCGTAAATCGACAATCAAATAGGGGATGATTATAAGGAAATTGAATTTGCGGTAAAATTAAGGTTACATATTGACAATATTTCTTATACCTACTCCAGATTTTTTTTAGTAATAGCTGTGATGACCTAATCTTAAGAAATTGAGCAATTAAAATAGAAAACCAGAATCAATTTGATTTTATTTTTATTATTACAAATTCAGTGAATGTTCTTACTTTGTTCAGATGGAAATTCTGTTGTAGGTAAATATACTGATGGTCTCTTCGAACACGTTCTTATTCCATTATCTGTATTGAAGAGGGTGAAATTGTGTTCATCATACGATGGCAGATCCTTTAGGAAGTCGCTGACGGACTGAAACACCAACACAAAACGATTATAGCAATTATTTCATTGATTGACATCCTTCGTAAATCGGGCCTGGAAGAGAGTAGAAAAGCAGGGTATCCGACATGAAATAAAAGAAAATGACAGGGAGGTTACAGAAAACAAATTGAAACTGAGAACTAGATGATTATGGGACATGTTTCACCATCCCAAGGATTACTTCCATTTTGAGGCCGTGTGGTACCTGGGACTGCACCAAAATCGCAGTCAAAGTAACCTAATAAAAAATTATTTTCCCAGACCATCTATTATGGATCAGCATTCAGAAATAAGGATTAAGAAACGTTTTGAAGTGATTAAAAGCTTACCATTTTAGTGATTAAATCCTTAAATGCACGAAGTTCTATACTACTTGACAACATCAACTAACGCGACGTTAACAGCGAGTCGATTCCGGATTCCGGACCAGTGATGGTATGCTCAAAATTTTTTTTCCCTGGATTTCGGATCGAAATTTCCTCAGATCTCCCTATATTTTGAGTTACCACCTACAAAACAGGGGGGGGGGGGGACTTGAAATAAAGGACGACAAAATAAATAGTTTATGTTTTATTCATATTTACAGTAACATGAAAACAAGCAGATGTTCTTATGATATTGAGCATTCCAAATAAAACGGTTTTTCTTCATTTTATCATGAAAAGTAATTTATTCAAATCTTAGATTTGTATCCTTATGCTTCTCAAGTACGGATATGTCGTATTTCAAAGTATGTATATAACCTTCGAATGAAAAACTGAATTCTTAATAAAAACAACTACTGTGTTTACACAATGTGAAAAATGTACACTTTGACTTGGATCATAGCGCTTCTTTATTTTACAACCACATTGGTGTTGCAATAGGAATTTGAAGGATTTGAAGGCCCTGCAATTTTCTACCATTATGTTTTATCAGACTGGACAAGTGTTTCGATATGCACAATAAATAGTTTATTAAAACATATTATAACAGTAGGAAATAACAAAATATTATTATAAATAAAAAGTACCCACTTTCTACATAATATTACCATTATGATATAATAATACTATTTACATTGATACAAGCCATAAGTGCGGGAAACACCGATTTATGCTAATCCATAATACGGTACCCGAAGTCTGTCTACCTGAGGGTAATTTACAAACGCCCGGCTTTAAATCCCGGGAATTTCGCAGTCGCCAGAAGAAGGCAGTTACGGGGATTAACAGCGAACTAATTAAAATACACCGAGCCACAGTTCGGAGTTCACGAAGGAACCCGAAGAATAGTTCGGATGTGATTAAAAAGGGGGACTTTGGCCGAAGCAAAGTCAGTAGTGGACAGAGACGAGCAGTAGAGACCGTCCGGCCAGTGGTCGTAGTCGAGGCTCCCGTCTCCTACAAAGTAGTGTTGGGTAACTAGCCAGAATTTCAATACCATAACCAACTGGTTATTAGGAGCTAAATAACCGGTTATATAACGGTTATTTGGTTATTTTGTTTATTTGGTTATTTCGGTTGTTCGGCTATATACTATATAGTATTGGCGAGTGGGGACACGAGATAAGCACCGATCGGGGGCGGCAACAACCAGGAATAACAATTAGCGGGCGTACAAAATAAAATAAAATCGTTCGTTTGATTTGTATTATGTTCCAATTTTATATATTTCTACATAGAATCTATATCATACATCTTTTAGAAATAGATGAGATATCGTTTAATGCGCTTAAGTAGTAGCAGACCATTTTTTAAATGGTTTAAATTAACAAAAATATCAAATACATCTATTGTACAATGGAAACATTTGAATTTTTTTATTAGAGAGTGGGGTTAATAAGATAAAAATTCAGACTGTATGTCATGACGTCTCAAAAAATAAGAATTAGGAATATTATAAATTATTTTTATCACTCCTTTCAATGCTAACTATTTATTTCATTCTCGCATTTAATAATACCACAACTCCTTGAAAATAATAATAACGGACAAGTAAATTAGCTTTTAATGGGATACCCCAATATTTAGATTTGTGTTTGTTATTTCCGAAGTGCAACTAGTAAATAAGTCATTAATTTTATCAAAACATTGTAAATTCTTTGGTAGGATCAAAATACAATGGTTGATTCGTATAAAAAATGTACCGTATTTACTGATTACTCCCTCAAATACTTGCGCGTGTTTACATTGCCGCTTCATACTGGCCACTGGGCTAATGGCTGGGGCTAGGTGGATAGTTATCAGTTGGTTATTTCAGTTATTTGGTTATGGTTTTGTCAGTGGGTATAACTGGGTATTGGGTAGTTGTCAACTCACGAAGGGGATAGCGCAATACGAACTATATAGCTCTGTCTCGTTTCGCCTTACTAAAGAAAAAGACAGATATACATGCAGCATGGAGCCAATATAGCGCTGTCCCCTTTTGCCGAATAAACATAACCAAAAAACTGAAATAACTGAAATAACCAAATAACCAAATAACCGAATAACCTAACCGTAGCTAGGCGTAGTTGCGGTTAGTACAGTGGGTATTGGGAACAATGTGAACCCGAGGCGAGTACCGAGCAGAGAATCTGAAGGAAGCAAACTTAGAGTAATAATATTGTTACTCTAAGGGAGCAAAGTGTACGAATAACCCTTTGTGTGCAAAATAAATAAATAATGTTTCAATGATTTTTTTGAAATAATTTTATATCTTGCTGCATAGCAGCAATCCTTGTAGAATTATGTAAACGCTACAATTTTAATTAATTAGATAAAAGATTAAGTTTCATGTAGAACTTTTATAATTAAAAAAAGTTTTACATAATTTACACAGCACTTATTTTCCGGCATTATGTTTTTCGAAATGGGTCCAAATACTTCCTGCCATATTTAAAAAGTCAAATTTTTCACAAACAAACAACACTCATTTAACTCACTATTCTAAACAACTCAATAAACTATGATAAATAATATTTTGTTCTTTAAAAAATTGGCATCAAACTTACAAAAAAAATCTATCGAAAGAAATAAATACAGTTACGAGCGCTGGAGGATTAACTGTTCGCTGTGAATGTGTGAATGCTAGTTACTATTGGCGTACTGACCTACTGACTGGCTACAGTTGTCTAGTTATCTAGTTATCTAAGTTTTCAGTTATCAGTTGGTTATTGGTTATTTCGTTATGGTTTTGACAATGGGTATTGGGTATTACTGGGTATTCTGGGTATCAGGTAGTTTACACCCCACAGAAAGGAATAGCGCTATACGAACTATATAGATCTGTCTCGTTTTGCCTCAGTAAAGAAAAAGACAGGTATGCATGCAGCAAGGAGCCCGTATAGCGCTGTC